>JANRGW010019142.1:5179-33367 GCA_024733675.1 Psilopsiagon aymara | reverse complement strand
TGCCACCCAAGGCTCTGCCCAACCTGGCCTTGAACACCACCAGTGATGGAGCATTCACAACTTCCCTGGGCAACCCAATCCAGTGCCTCACCACCCCCACAGTAAAGAATTTCTTCCTCATATCCAATCTAAACTTCCCTTTGAACCCATTACTCCTTGTCCTATCACTACAGTCCCTAATGAAGAGTCGTTCCCCATCTTCCCAGTAGGCCCCCTTCAAATACTGGAAGGCTGCTGTGTCCATGCAGCCTTCTCTTCTCCAGGCTGAACAGACCCAACTTTCACATCCTATCTTCGTATAGGAGGTGCTCCAGTCCCCTGATCCTCCTCGTGGCCCTCCTCTGGACTTGTTCCAGCAGTTCCATGTCCTTTTTATGTTGAGGACACCGGAATCTGAAAATTAACTGGGTTTTTTTTCCTAGATAAAAGAAGAAAAAATATTATAGCCCCTGCTCTGACAACCTGTGTAGAGCTTAAATCTTGTGACTCAAAATATATCAGAGAGTGAATATTCAGTATCAGTATTATTACTCCAAAATTTCAAACAGATTTCAGTTCTTCTCCACTAGGACATGTGAAAGATTGTCAGACCAGGGAGCTGACATTCATATTCTCCCAGCACTCAACCCATAAGAAATCATTACCAAGGACACTGAGGAAAAGCTGAATTGTTTTGACATACATTTTCTGCATCTGGAACCTCTAAAAAAATGGAAATCTTTGCTAGGCACCTGAAAAAAGAAAAAAAAGAATTAAAAAAGGACATTTTCTGGAGGCACCAGTTGCGGAACCTTAGAGGAAGTTGCTTTCCCTTATAGCAGAGAAGATTTTTAAAGCACTGCTACTTTCTCCATATTCTTTCTCATGCCTTTATCAATGCTACCAGTCCTCTATCACCATAGGTCAGTGCTGCACCCTTTCTGTTACTGTTTGTGACCAGGCTGGTCTTTGCTTTATAGCAGGTGGGTTCCTCATTTTGATAGTTATTCTTTCCCTGAGATCTTCCTATCTTTCCCTCTGCCTTGCATTCACAGCTCCTGTCCCCGTGGGTTTCAGCATTATTTTAGGGCAGAACAGGAACCCACAGTACTAAGCACAAGGTAAAGCATGAAGACAAGATCTTTGCTGTACGGAGCTGGCAGTCCAGGCCTAAGAGAAAAGGAGGCAGGTGTTCCATTCATGGCAGTGTTCAAGTCCAGGTTGGATGGGGCCTTGAGCAACCTGCTCCAGTGTGAGGCCATGGCAGGGAGTTAGAACTAGATGATCTTAAGGTCCTTTCCAACCAACCCTAACCATGCATATGCCAAATAGGGCAGAAAAAAAATCACCTTTTACTGCAACACCAACTACTTCTGATCAAAATAAGTCTTAATCAAGCATGTGAATGTAATATACATACATGTCTGTCTAGAAATGACTGTGCAAAAGGTGGGGTTCTTTTTATTCATATTTTTAAAATATCTTCTTATATCATTTTCCTGTTGATAGAAGTAACCAGGACTTAAAATCGGTGGATTAACACAGGTAGGCTAAAGAAGGCAAGGGTTAGCACCTTGAACAGCTCCAGGACTGTAATCAACTCCCTTTGAAATCCAGGGTATTACTCAACAGATATAATGTCAAGAATGAAGAAAAAGCCTGAGTTCTGTCTGGTTTTCTATATTCAACACCTAAACAGGTTGAAAGCAGAGGTCACTAAATCCTGACATTGAAAGTCACTTATGCAACTCTCAAACATAATTGAATTTACTGGTGCAGTTTAGAAACCGCAAAAGAACTCAAAGAAGCATCTGACTCATTGTGTTTAAGATGTTTACAGAGATCTAATAGGTCTAACAGCATATACCTCTAGCAGAGAATCAAGATGCATAAAGCATTCTGGGCTTATTCTGCAAAAAAAATCATTTTGTTAGGTCTATCATCTTCAAGTTTCAACTACTAGTTTCAAGTTCAACATGTTTTTCTCATCATAAAACATGTCTAGGAACACCTTTACATGTGCCAGCCCCTCAGACCTCCTGTCAGTCAAGCAAAGGCTGCATTTTCCCTTCTAAAATCTCTACCTTATCTGCATCCAAGGAAAGCATCTTACCTTACTTGTAGGAAACTTTCTTATTCAGAACACTGTCAGCTTGAAAGTTACAGGAAGGCAGCAAGGAGAATCTAATAATTCTACTTATGTGCTAACGATGGGGAATTGGATTACATTACTGTCATGAATGGCTGTGAATACCATACTCTCAAACTACCATTTGTTGTATCAGAAGTGCAGATAAGTCACTCCTAGATATCAATGCACTTAATTTTTATTCTCGGGACAAATTAGTCCTTCAAGTCATCCTTCAGCTTTAATAGAGTTTCACAGGAGATTAATGTAGACCTATCTATCTCATAAAATCGGGAAAATGGGATCATGGAACTCAAATATGTAATGTTCTTTTCTACTAAAGTGTAAATGGCAAATTATCAGACTGTAGCTTAGACAGTCATGATTCTAAGAAAGTGATATTTCTGTCCAAGATTTTTTGGAGAGGAAACTGCACAAGAGCATGACCTGTTGTCAGGACCTGTGGACCCATGGGGAAGCCACTCTGGAGCAGTCTGTTCCTGAATTTTGCAAGATGTGGGAAGGACTCATACTGGAGCAGTTCGTGAAGAACTGCTGCCCGTGGGAAGGTTCTGTGCTATAGAAGTTGTGAAAAATTGTATCCCATGGGAGAGACCCCACACTTGAGAAGGAGAAAAGCATGATGAGAAAAGACTGGCAGAGACAAAGCGTTATGAACTGACTGCAACCCCCATTCCACATCTCCCTGCACAACTCAGGGGGAGGGTGTAAAAAAGCCAGGAGTAAGGAGTGTGGGGGAGAAGTTTTTCTTTTTCAGTTTTGTTCTTATTCCTCACTGTCCTAATCTGTTACAATTAACTGGCAAAAAATTAAATTCATTTCTTTAAGCCAAGTCTGTTTTGCCCATGATGGTTATTGGTAAGTAATCACCCTGTTTTATCGCATGATAAGTTTTTTGCTGTATTTTCTCCACCTGACCTGTTAATAGAGGGGGAGTAATACAGTGTTATGTTGCTCTTTACCCCTGGGGGAGGAGGGGAGTGAGGGAATTCTACCTTAAAGAACTACAAAGGGGAGAATGCAAACTGCAGAGGTTGTTTGTTCCCCAATGTATTCTTTTTTTTCTTGCCCTTTTTGGAATTTTAACACAAGGTAAACTAATGAGCGGCAAAAACTGACAAAGAAACTGAAAAGGTATAGAACCTCCATTACTTAATAGCTTTTCCTTGCTAGATTCCAAATTGAAGAGCAAGAAAAAGTTTCTTAACTGCATCCATGACTTGGGAGATTCAGACCTCCAATCTGTTATACATAGAGTAATGCCAGTGCTATATTCATACTCAAGCTTCACTGGTAACCAGGGCAGCAAAGTGATCCAGCCAAACAATTTAGAGTCTTAGCTATTTCATGCACCTTCTTTTTGCATATCAGATGCTTTTGTGAATATACTTTCAGTCACGAAAGCAAGTTCAAAAATTCCGCTACTGCTGACATAAACCATTATGAACCTTGACATAACACAAACTAAGCTGTGAATGTGCATGGAACTCATTTACAGAAAACGACAGTGTTTTTACATGCCATGAAAGGCATTTAAAGAGCTTTTGACCAAGTGAAACTCAGAAATAAGACTCAGACCAAAGTCTCACAGTAGACACTGGGAACCACTTTAAAAACTTCATTAGGCTTTAAATCTGTTACTAAGCAACTAGTAGACAAGTAGAAAAAAATGTTATTTTTTCTGCTTTCAAATTTCCAGCAAGATTAATAAAAAGGAGGGGAATTAGCAGTGCTCTCTGGCAGCAAGTTAGCTTGCTTTATCATTTCGTAACAAAACAACTTCCCAGCTCTATATATTTTTCTTGTACTATTTTTGCTTTCTTTTAGTGCATTTATCACTGGGGTTTTGTTTGTTTGTTTGTTCATTTATTTTTTTCCACAGACAAAAGGAACTGAGTTTTATTTTAGTTCCTCCAGTTCTGTTGAAGTGAGCCTTTTCCCCCAGGTAAAATGAAAACTAGTTGCCAATCAAACCTATTGTTATTCTGATCAATTGGCAAGGTCTTCAGTGAACAACTATTCCAGCTTTTGTCTCCTCATCACTTAAACAAGCACCCTGTTACCACTGTTTGGTGTAGCTCGGCTAAACAAATTCAAAACTGCAGGCCACTGCAAGTTTCATTTAAATTATGTATTCCAAAGCAAAGGGTTAGCACGAAAAGCTTTACCTATGAATACTATTGTGAATACTATTCATTCTAAATGCTTCAGCTAGTTCATTGCCACAGTAAAATTCAGCCATCCCATAACTACAATTTTTCACCATTCCTGCCCTTAGTATACACCACTGATGTCCACCACTAGTTGAACTAACCACCTGGAATGAACTACACACAGCCCAGAAGAGGCAACCTTCTGCTGAGGTGACAGCATTTGTTGTCCTGCCATGACATTCAGCTGATACGTTTAATTTTTCACTGTGTGGTCTAAAAGTGACTGGATGACAGCTAGGATAGGGATAGGTTACACAGGCTCCACATGACAAACTATAGCAACCCAGCTTACTTGAAACAATATACTACAAGCTTGCTGGAAATCATGATCATAGGCTGATTATAAGCACATGATAGATGTTATTCACACATTTGAGGAGTGACCTGAAAGGAATTATGTGCAATCTAGGAGAATAAAAATAGCTGGGGGATTTGCTATACATTTAGGTTTTGGCTTAGCCACTGACAGACTGGGGAATGTTCCCACAAGCCATGTCATCTAGTAAAGGGATAGGACCATTGAACACCTAAAGAACTGTTTAACTTTCATTTTCTTAAGCACGGGGTTTTTTTCTTGACATTCTATTTCTTTTCCTCTTTCTTACACAGTCATAATTTTGATATCAAAGAAATTTTCCAGTATGTCAGTAATTATTATATAGATAGCAAAAATATAAATACTTGAAATTTAAAATTAAAGGTTGTTGTGAGTTTTCCTGTTACATATAATGCAATTCTTTCAGCTTAGATATTGCAAAAATAAACTTTTATAGTTTTGTTTACAATTTTTTTCTAGCTAGTATGCTGAAAGGAACAATATTGGCATTTTCAAGATAAAGCCCTTTAACCATAAAATATAGTGTTCAACCACTTTTGTTTTCATAGGATCTCTTGAACATTTGGGGACAAATGAGTGGTTATGAGTGGTTACACATCATTTATGATACCAACTATGTGTAACATACAGTGTTTTTAGTTTGATGTCCCTTGTGGAAAGTTGTGTCTAGAGACACAAGATGCCCCATTTCCATCACCTATTCTTGTTTCAAACTCAGTATTAAACTTTTCCTGCTATTGACTTCATATCTGTCCAGGAAGACATGCCTTTTTTAAAAATTCTGCACAAAAATACCAACCAGTTCCCCAGACCCTGACTCCTTTCTTTAAAATCACATTCAAGACTATTAATGTAATGGGAATTTGTAACAAACTAATCACAGAATAAAATCATTGCTGATGCTGAGAGTTGGCGGCAGGACATTCAAATGACTGCTTCATTTCTATTACCACTCTGAACTCAATAAGTTTATTTCCCTTTTCACTCTGAATATCCCAAACATTCCCATTATCCAATCAAATAAGATTATATGTAGTTGCACAAGCCTCTGGAGCTGTGACTACAGAGCTTCAGCTGCTGACAGTTTGGTATTGCAGAAGTAAAGCAGTGAAGACCAATTTCCTGGAAGCTACAATATATCTTAGCTGTCCATAAACTTCCTCTGCAAAACACCTGCTGTTTAAACTAGCTTCTATGAAAGACATCAGCTTAAAGTTAATTTCCTTGAAGTTCAAATCTTGGCAAGTATTAATTTTACCCAATAGTCCACAGGAAAATGATGAGTGGACAACACTGTTCCTTTGCCTTATACACTATACAAAGGGCAAAATAATCATGAGGTCAACTGTACTTGGTGAAATCACACTTCCATTGAACTCCACCTTGTCTTCAACAGTGCATTTCCCTAGAAGAATGTAAAACCACAGCTTTTCCTTACAATGCTGTCACTGATTCCAACAATATGTAGTGAAAGAACCTCTTAGCCAAAAATATAATTTCTGCAGGGTTTTTTAGATAGCCTATCTACCGGAATTGTTTTCCCATGTGATTATCCACCCATCTTAGTATCTACACAACATTTTACTGTCCACAGCATGTTGCATCAATAGCTCATAGCTGACAGTCATAGCTCAGCTGTACACTGAATGAAGAATCTCATTTGGCTTGCTTTGCCATGGGCAAACATGACCCATAGCACAGCAAGGTCCCTGAAAAACTACGACTGACTTTGCTGTTCTGTGAAAACTGGTCATTTAATCTGGCCATAGTTTGGGGGGATTTTTTTCAGCCAACCACCTACCTATTCAAGGACCTGTCTTCTTCCATACTCAGATGCTCAGTGGTGAGGAATCTTGCCAAGTTAACTCCCAGAAATGAAAGAGGATGTATCTCTACACAACACTGGTAAGGCCACACCTGGAGTTCCATGTCCCTTTCTGGCCTCTCCAGCACAGGAGAGATGCAGACACACTGGAGAGAGTCCAACAAAAGGGCCACTGAGATGATGAAGGGATTGCATCTCTCCTGTGACGAAAGGCTGAGAGAGCTGAGACAGTTAAGCCTACAGAAGAGAAGGCGCACATGGGATCTCAGCAGTGTTTATAAATACCCAAAGAAAGGGTGCAAAGGGGATGGAGCCAGGCTCCTCTTAGTGATGCCCAGTTACAGAACAAGACGCAACAGGCACAAACTAAAGCAGGGAAGGAAACCCTTGAATGTTAGGAGACAGTTTTTATTGTGAGGAAGACTGAGAACTGGCAGAGGGTACCTAGAGACGTTGTGGAGTGTCCTTCCCTGAAGACATAAAAAACCATCTGGACACGATCATAGGCAACCACATGTAGGTGACAGGGGCTCTGGATAAGGCATCCTCCAGAGGTCTCTTCCAACCACAGCCACTCTTACTCCATGATTCTGCAGTATCACCCAAACATTGTGTATCCACATGCTTGGATAGAAAGTGGAGTTCTTGCAAAGACACTGCATTTTCCTTCATCTCTGGCTATTTTATACAATGAACAAAAGATTTTTTAAACTGATTTTGAGCCTATGGTTCTTAAGAGTTGTGGAAACCTCTTTGAAAAGAACCATGACAACACATTTTGAAAAGCAACTACTTCATACATTAATGCCTCCCCAAAAGAATTCCATGAAGTCTGCAAATAGCCAAGTTAATTGGTTACACAACAAATTTAACTGTATCCCCCCAAAAAACAGCATGCTCTTTCATTTTATAATACCCTAATAAAAGTCATAATGAAAGCTAACCTCTAAACACTTCTAAAACTATAGTTTAGAAAACAAAACACTTTTTAGTTTGCCAACTGGCATCCCTCTTTCCTCCTTTATCTCAGTATTTACTACAGATTACGCACACAAACTTGGTATAATTTAAAATTATCTAAGTAAGTTTGAGTATTAAGTGAGCAATTCTCTAGAGCAAGCCTGAACTGAACATCTGCAAACTGTTGCAAAAATAGCCTATAGCAGAGTGAGCTCTGAGATACTTACTTCAAAAAAAGCATGCCGTTTATATGGGCTGCATTTTCACTACCTGAGAGACAGAAGAACTGCACAGCTCTTTCAGGGTGCTTCACGAACTTTTCCTTCAATGTGTACTGTCATTTGGAGATGGGTTCTACAAGTTACAGTCTCTCACTTCTGAACCTATTCGATAACCTCCTGTATCATCTCTTAAAATGATTTTGCAAGTGTCCAACGTCTACCACCTTCTTTCTCCATGAGGGACAGACTGGCTAGACAACTTCTTTTCAAACCTGTCACATGAGAAGACAATCTAAATAATCATAATAATAGTTTATGTGAAAATATATATTCTTCTTATATGAAAATACGTGTTCTACATGTTTCCATCTCCAGTATCATGCTCCAATATATCAGCAAACCTGACTGTTAACCAGCAGCTCTGGTTTTAGACTACTGATGAATACAAAACTGCACTCTCTTTATGGATAGTCCATAAAACCAAAAGGGATTATTTAATTTGTTTGGTTTGGTTTTCATACGAGCTCAGACCTGATAAATCCCCATAGAAAAAGTGAATGAGCTTGATCATATGTTTAAGCTTGCAATCAGTATCAACCAAGCTTACCAAATTTCATACAGCAAAAACATCCTGATGTCCTCACTGAAGATTGGTTATTTGAAGGCATGAAAATCCTGTGTGTACAGAGTCAATCCTGCAAGCATTCTATTAAAAATTATGAAGAACTAGACCAATTTTTGCTAACTGAATGTTCATTTCAACTTCACAAGTATGTTACGTCACAAGCACTTCATCAGCTTTATGCCTTTCTGCCTTCTGCAAGAATTCTCTGACAAAACAGTGAAGAGAAACATATTTTCCTTCTTCATCCAGTGTTCAAGCCACTATATCAGAACTTTGAACTTTCCAGTTCAAAGGATTCAGCAATCTCTGTGGAAAACATTACCTGCATTCAACTGGTCGTATTCTTCCACATTCCAATCATATTTTGAAAGAGAAAAATATGAAAAGGGGAAGTAACTGGAAGCCATTGTAAAAAAACTGGTCTAGGAATCCCTGCCCCAAAAAGCCATGGGCAAAAATCACTGTGGCTGTTCTTCAACAATATAAATACAATTACGGGAATCTTACCAGTAAATCAAAAATCCAAATCAGAACTGCAGTAAGAATTACCATGCTGCAGAGAAATCCATTTCTGAAGACCGATATCTGATAAAAGTGATTCAGAAAGTCTGTTTGCCCTTATTCAGACTAAACAGTACCATTGATAAGATTACTGGGGGGAAGAAGGCGGAAAGGACATGAATAAAGATGAAGGAGTTTGGCTGTAACTGTACCATTAAGAGGACTTTATAATCCTCTGTTCTGTATTCCTTACTTTTTGCACGCTTTAATCAAGGCATAAGCATTTCGGAGTCTCAAAAGTACGCTGAACTATAGTAAGTCAGTTTTGGTTAGCAGAGAGGCTGAATAAGCCTCAGTGACAATTCCTTAGACAGGAGATGCAGTATAACTGCAAATACTCTGTTTGCAACAGAGTATCCCAGACAAATATTCAGTATAACCCAATGCCATAATCCTTTTTTTTTGCCTTAATGCCACAAGCCTACAGTCTTTGATTTACATGAAAGCATTCATTCCTATCTCTCCACTTTCTTTTTTCTCTGACACATGGAAATCCCTTCTTGCAAATCCAATTTCATTTGCATCAGTTTGTATGTTAGAGCTTTCCCTACAAAACTGAATTAGATTCCTGTTCTAAACCTAGATAAACCTATATCAAACACCATAAATGTTAATCAGGAGTGAAAGGTGACCTTTTAATGACAATTACTTTAACAACACTGAAAAAGAGAATCAGTTTAAAAGTGACTTTTGGAAACTTTAAGAATTTCTTTTTTTTTTAAAAAAAAAAAAAAAAAGGCATTCAGGTAAAACTGGACAAGAGCAAAGGTCACATAAACATGGGTTCACAGCCAAACTGACTTGCCAAGTGTCACCTCAATTGTTACTCAGCTGGGGATAGCTCTCTGTTCCAAAAGAAGGTTCAAAGCACAAAGATCTGAAGTAATCACAAGAACAGGAAATATTTAATGAGCAATAACAAGACAGTTGTGCTACCCCCACATTTGTGTTGGAAACCCAAAACTCATTTTTAGTCCAGATGTGAGGTTTAACATATGCTTACCAGTCAAGAAATAGAAAACATTGTAGGAAACTAGAATAAGCTAAAGCAAAACTCTTTTGGGGGGCTTTTTTGTTTGGTTTTTTTTTTTTTTTCTGCTTTACCAAATGAATACAAAGCTTTAGCCATCCTTGCATCATTTTTAGTAAACTGTAATGGGATTATAGGCATGCAGAGATATTTGCATTTCATTTCTCATCTCCTAGAATGATAAACAGATACAAGAGGGTGTTTCAACTATCTAGGTAAAATTTACAGCTTCAAAACAGAAAAGATGGTTCCACCCAGCAATTAGAGTGCTTCAGCACTAGGCTTTCTGCCCCCTTGTTCTGGTGGCATAGAGAGCCCTAAAACTGTGTGACAGTAAATTAATCTGTCCTATTAACATAGAGGAACTATTAACATGTTCAACAGTGTCATTGCAACAATACCCTAAAAAATTACTTCTCTGTAGCAAACTCCAGCTCTATTGGAGTTCCCATTTCACAGATATGAAAATTACTACTGAGAAAACTGCCTCTCCCTCCAGATTGATTAAAGAAACAGTGAGAAAAATACATCTTTGGATTCCATCCTCCAAGTTCTGCTTGGCTAGACCACATAGCAGACAAGAATATTTTTTCTTTCAACTTCTTTTAGATGCACCAATCACGAAGGGTAAAATGTGTTACTGACTTCCAGAAATTAAAGCAGCATGCTACCACTATTAGAAGATTATGTCATACACATGCAAATCAGCAAGAAAGCTAACTTTCAGATTTAAATCAATTTCACAGATAAAGACCACTTTGTCATCATAGTGCTCTTACAGAAAAACACATGAGCTGAACATGCTTCTTGCAAAATGGAACAATAAGGTATATTTCCTACAAAGCAGTGTAACACTTCAAATAACATCTGAGAAAGGTCTAGGTCCGTTTTGCAGAGAAGGAATGCTCAAACACAAAATAGATGTGTGAGTGCAGCCTGCATGATTCAGCACCTTCCCTTTTGGGGGTTAAATGAGGAAGTCAGCTTTACACATAGCTGCTTTTCCAGCTGTTGAAAAGCATTGTTTTGAAATATTCCTCTCTTTACCACCAAAGTATTGAGCCACTCCAAACATCTTTAATGATATTTCAATTTTTCCTTGCAGAAATTATTGATAATTCACTCATGAATCCAGGTGTGAAAATCAAAGCAATTCAAGATTCCCCCATCAACTGGTTGTAGCCTTTATAGCTTGTAAAAGCTAATTTCAGCTAAAGGCCAAAAGCCCTTAACTCCCCAGAGCATCCTACAGCTTCTAATTGCTAAAGAGAGAGAACTAGAACTAAAGGAAATAATAAAGGAAGTGGTATGACTCACTCATATGCACAGAATGGGCAGATGGAAGTAGTCTATACATGGTAATTCTCCCCAGTGGATAAATACTCCTGTATTGGTACAGATCAGCAATCACTGAGTCAATTTACCTGATATTCTTATGCTGAATAAGAGTATTCATGAGAAAATCTTCACCAGGGATGGATGATGAACAATATTGTAAATCGTTCAGTTAGACTTTTAGAATCACACTAAGATTATTATTCCCCAAGAGCCTTTTTCTGCAATAGAAATGACACAATACGTGGTAGTCTAACAGCATCACAAAACATATCAGACCCAGTTATCATCCAAAACTTCATCTGAAATTTCTATAAAGTAACAAATTCGCAAAGGGTTTGTAAACCCACAGAGACTATTGAGATTGATTTGTGATGCTGTCTGCAAAGAAATGAGGATCCACAGATCTGTCTCTTGAAAAGAAAGTGACAGCCAATTCATTTTTTTCCTTATTCCTCTTTGCTTTTAAGAAAGCAAAGTTTTGTATCCAGCTGCACAGTCCCAAGAACATGGAGATCAAATAGTTGCTTTAATTTTTTCTACTGTTTGCCTATCATACAATGGAAAAGGGTATTTTTCCAGATGTTGACCAAGAATTTGATGCTTGCACATAATACTTTTTTCTCCTTAAGGAAAAACAAAAAAAAAAAAAGGAAAACAAAAATAAATAAAGCATCAAGCAAAACAAAACAAACAAACAAAAAAAATGCAAACAAACAAAATCCAAAACCCAGGAGATACAGTAACAGAAGTATATGCGAATAGTTTGGTTTCACCTTTCAGAAACTGGACGGAAATTAGATAGGAGCCTGGCTCATGCTCAGAACACCCACTCAACAGAAGAGGTTTACAACAGCCAAACAATCCACCTACCAGCAAGAGGCACGCTGTAAAAGAGAAGTTTATGTTATGTGACAGCCAACCTTTCCAGCAAAACAGCTTTTAAACAGGGGCACACGCTGGAGAAGATTCCAAAGTATCTTTCTTCTAAGATGCTAAACAACTTCTAAAGATATTAAATCAGCTTTAATTAAAAATATTAACATGCATTTCCCAAAGTAAAGTTTGTTCCATTTTAGGTATATGAAAGGTGAAACAAATTAAAATCTCTCACCTTCCTGAATTTGTTTATGTTGGGGTAAAAGCACACACAATCTAGGTAAAATATCCAGGCAAGCATAAGACAAGTATATGTCAAGACACTGGTGATTATAGAACACAGTTTGAAGAGAGAATTTTCCCTTTCTATGAGCACTGATTGTAAAGCAGTACTCAAGTGATAAAAGTAGCCCTTAGAGCTTGTTCATGCTGACATGACATACTGTCAAGCTCTCCCGTGGTATTAAAACAGTGGAAACAATAGTCTTTAAGGAAGACTAACAAAAGTCTTTAAGGATTTGGCACAACAGTTACACAGTAATACCTTCTCCAAAAAGTTTTCCATCATTAAAATATTCTCTACCACACGTGAGACATTAACTCTGTACTTCAGTACAGTACAGGAGTGTGTATTTCTCTTTTCTGTGCTAATGTTACATTAGTGTACAATTGATACCTCAAATTGTCAGCTCTCCTGAGCTAACATACAGTATCTGTTTACTACGATTTACTCACATTAGCCTTGAAAAATGGAAAGGTAATAGACTTGTGCTTCTTTCATATCCTGAAAGAAAACAATTTGACAACTTTCCCAAAAGGCAACAAATAATGGTAACACCACTGCACAAATCCTGCTGAAGGCAACAACCAGGAACACACAACCTTTATTGTTAGCAATTAAGTGCCATTGAGATTAATTCTGAACTCAATACCTTGTAGACAGGGTGATAAGAAATGGCAATTTTACATTTTACACCAGACATCTAACTACTGAAGTTTATAGAGGCACTTGAACACCTCACTATACAAAGGCATACAAAAAACATTTCTGGACCAGAACAGCAGTTACTCATTACTGAACCTTGAACAACAACTATTTTCAACTCCAAGGATTGATCTACATGGAGATCAGGTAAAATGCCAATGGAATGTCTCTCTGCCCTTCAGTTATGCACATTTGAAATATCAGCTCTAACTGTTCCTCTGAATTTTAATTCCATATTAATTTTCCACCACGACACCTGTAATAATTTCTTTAAGGTCAGCTGAAATTACTCAGGACCCACACTGGGAACATGGAGTTTATGACAAGGAGGTGGCGGGAGAGGCGTTCTCTCTGCATGTTTGTGGGGGAGTCTGGAAGCCTACACAACCAAGGAGATCAGTGTTTTTTCTGAATCCTCTATGTAGTCCAGAAACAGCAGTATCCACATGCTATGTTTATTAATAACAGCAAATAAAATTGCAAATTAATAGTCAGCACCAAAACAGCAGTGTAAGTGGGCTCAAACATCAGAGATTTATAAGCAGAGCTGCAGCCACTGCATAAATTCCTAATCTAGGTATTTAGCTGCCAAGGAAGATTTCCATGGTGGAATGTGTAGGCAATATGAAAGAGAGATTTCAAATACCAATAAATTCAGACACCTGAGGTTATTCTGCATAGCAGTGAGACATCTTTTCTCCCCTCCTTCTGCTTCTGCCAAAAGAGTATAAACTTTGCTAACACTCGGATTATTCCATTACCCCTTGCTTTATCACTACAGTCCCTAATGAAGAGTCCTTCCCCTGCTTCCCTATAGGCCCCCTTCAAATACTGGAAGGCTGCTATGAGGTCTCCAAGCAGCCTTCTCTTCTCCAGGCTGAACAGCCCCAACCTTCTCATCCTATCTTCATATGGGAGGTGCTCCAGTCCCATGATCATCCTCGTGGCCCTCCTTTGGATTTGTTCCAACAGTTTCATGCCCTTTTTATGTTGAGGACACCAGAGCTGCACACAATACTCCAAGTGAGGTCTCACATGAGCAGAGTAGAGGGGCCGGATCACCTCCCTCGACCTGCTGGTCATGCTCCTTTTGATGCAGCCCAGGATACGGCTGGCTTTCAGGGCTGCAAGCACACACTGCTGTCTCATGCTCATTTTTTCGCTGGAATGGGTTGCCCAGGTAAGTTGTGAATGCTCCATCGCTGGCGGTGTTCAAGGCCAGGCTGGGCAGAGCCTTGGGTGGCAGGGTTTAGTGGGAGGTGTCCCTGCCCATGGCGGGGGGGTTGGAACTAGATGATCATAAGGTCCTTTCCAACCCTAACTGTTCTATGATTCTACGATTTAGACTACTGTTTCTTTCAAGTTAATATACTTGTAGAGCTTGCAAGCCAAATCCTTTCAGGTAGGTTTCTTGATAAATTTAATTATATGTGACAGTCATATAGGAATGCAAGGATAAAGCCTACTTTATATTTGGAGTAACAGAAGAGCAGGACATGGAGAAAATCAATTTGAAGACATTTTAAATTGTGATCCTAAAAACAAAAGGAAGAGGTAAAGAAATAAAAATAAAAATTAAGACCTTCTGATTCCAAGACAAGCAAATAATCCAAACATCTAAAACACAGCCACCCCCATTAAATTTCAGAACCAACAGGTATTTTCACTTACAAATCTCACATGGGACTGGCAGAGTAATTTGTTAGAAATTTAAAACTGGCAGTAATATCTATGGTTTTTCCTGCTGGAGCTTTTCTTGCAGAAAAAATATGGGAAACAACAATTCCTCTCTCACTTATTAAAAAAATACAAAACACCACAAAACCATAGAGGTTCAAGCAAACTTGGATTGCGATTACTTGGGGTTGGGTTGGGGTTTTTTTGTTTATGGAGGAGTTTTTGTTTATGGGGTTGGTTTTTTTATTTGTTTGTGGACACAAATTTGTTCTGTAAAAGAATAAAATGTAGTCAACTCTGGTGAACACTAATGTTTCAGTTAAATGAGTCTTGTCCTTAGTGATTCTAGATTGTTTTCAAACACAGGCACTGTGCACAATCTAAGACAATCATTTTAGGTTATTCGCACAAGACTCAATCAAGAAAGACCAATATTGCTATAGGAAATATCTTCAATTTAAAACTGAGCCATCAGAAAAGATGATGTTTGCTTGCAGGGTTTGGGTTTTTTATTTTTCCTGCTCAGTAAAAACTCCTTTCTTTTTCAGATAGAGAATTTGCATTGATTTCAATGCAACTGTCTAGGAGTGCACTTCTTTCACTATGGCCAAAGCAGTTACTTAGAGTATAAGACCAGATCAACTATAGCTTATTTATTGCTGCAATTTGAGGATCCCTGGTTCTCCAGCTGGAATGGCAACCAATTCTTCCCTATTATGTGCTCTCCATTCCAGCCACAATTTCATCAACTTCATCTCCCTCTCAAAGGAATGAGCAGAGATATAACCTACAATTACCCACTCCCTCATAAAAATAAATAAATTAAAATAAAAACAAAACCCAAACCCACAAACAAAAAACCCACAACAACACAAACAAAATACGTTGCCATTGCCTTTCTTAGTGATTGATAGGTTCTAACAGATTTTTTTATTTTGCTATAGCTGCATGCCTCCTTTTACAGAAACCTTGTGCTGAAGGACATTTCCTTCTTGTTAGGAAGAATAAAGCCAAAAGCTGTAATAACAAAGTCAAAATTCCTCTTCATGCAGGTGCTAGCAGCACAAAAAAACTCATGTGCACAGAATAGCCGAAAGGTATACTCCCTCAAAATCTTCCAACACACTGTGACTTAATGAACATGTTTCGACACCTTCCACTAAACCAGATTGCTCAAAGCCCTGTCCTCGGCCTTGAACACTGCCAGGGATGGGGTATTCACAAATTCCTTGGACAAACTGCTCCAGTGCCTCACCATACTCACAGTAGAGAATTTCTTTCTTGTATCTAACCTAAATCTTCCAGTTCAAGTTCCCTTTAAAATTGTGCTTTCGGACTTAACTGAAAAATATAAGAATTAAAGAGCTAGCCTCCTGTGACTTTTTTCTATGTCACTTTATACCTGTATGAAATGGATCATTATCTTCAGTTGCACTAAGGAAAAGTATGCCAAGTATTTTAAACTCTGTATACCTTTTAATCATTCTCAAAACTGAGAAACAGGAGAATCACGTATTTCAGATCGCCTTATAACACTATAAGGGCTTTTCTATTTCATTACCCCATGTGCCTTCCAAACCAAACCTATCTGCAGGGTATATAATACCACAATCTAACAGACATTCTTCACACAAATAATATTCTCTAGAAAAATCTGCAAAAGCAAAAAAGGACTGCCACAAGGTTGAATGCTTGTACCATTCTTATTTATGCCTGATGTGAGAAAGGCAGGTATGTAAAAATGCTACACTCTGTTTTGGAAGAATACACTGCTAAGACATTAGCAATAAGCATCAGCAGATGTGTTGAACTTATTGAGAACAATCTATATGTTTGACTGGACATGCAGAGTGGTCAGACAGAATGAGGATGTAGAGCCATTCCCTACAAGAACACTTTATAAGTGCTAGACAGCTGAAAAGAACAAGTGACTTCCAAGCTGGGACTACAATTCGCATTGCAGCATGTTTCTCACTTTGGAAAAACATAGTTACAGTAGGAGGACACAAAAAGAACATAATGGATGCAACAGGAGCACTTACACATAATTTCCAGTGGCTCCTGCCAGTTCCAAGAAAACAGAGTTAAAGTTATGCACTTGTATGACCAACTCTTCATTTCCTCATCAAGCATTTGCTGAACTCATTATCCTGTGAAATCACATGGTACTAACCCATAGCTTTAAACATTTTAATTTATTCAAAATGTTAGTTAAATTTGCAGATATTAAGCGTAACTGTAAAAAAAAGGCACAAACAGCAGAACTTCTCTGGAAAGGTAAACACACTTGCAGTTGTTCAAATGAACGGTCAAGAAAAATACAGTAAACTTGATTTCTTTATGAAGACAAGTATTAGAATTGCTAATTTTTGCCCTTTAAATTTGTAATATATTTCACTATTCAAGAATGCAACTCTTGGATTAATCAGTTTAAATTCTTTCAACTCTCAATGGAAAGATGCGATTTTTAAAAAATACTATAGGTTTTCATAAATAAAAGAACTTCCATAGATAAGTGTTCTAGATTTCAGTCTTGCTGGACACTTAAGTGTCTGAGAAGACATATGGAGATGACAGAAGAAATTACTCAAACCAAAGAACTTGCAAATTATTGGCTATGAAATGCACCTGTATGTTTTTTCTTTACTACTGTGTACTAACCATACATTTCTGGAATAGTCATGTTATAGTGAAGCCTTAACAAAACTCTCTGTCTATTTCCATTGTAACTATATCATCCAAACTGACCATGCCTAAATAGCAATTATTATTAGTAGACCCCATTTGTGAGTAGTGTACCACTTCACACACTGCTTTGCTCTCATTTAATCTCACTTAAAGTATCTTCTCATATCAATAGTAGTTTTATCCCCTCTCATGGAATACAAAGTCAGCATTGGTATTTTTTACATTTTTAATTCAGATAGGCTTAGCATTTTGAATGAAAAGACTTACCCTATGCCTGGTAATTTGACTAGTTGAGGAAATAACTGAAGCTGGTGAGTAAGCATGCCATCTTGTCCTTTTACTTACTTGGAGAAGAACACTCACCATCCAGCCACAGAGGCTTAATACTGTTTTCCACAGTAAGGCAAACACATTGCCAACAAATACTTCTCTGTGTTCACTAAGAATTATATGCCCTTTGAGACTTTAATTCCTCTGATTTCTCTGTATTATAGTTAAAACTATCTCTAGTATTCAGAACTAGCAGTTCTGAAAACAATATCCTCTCACTTTGTACTTCATATTTTTGATTACATTGACTTGCTACCATCTATATGAAGTTGTCCTCTGCAGTCCTATCCACTTATGTTTGGGTCTGCCTTAAATTTAGAGGTTTTAATAGCTGTTTGTAAGATACCTGTAGAAAGAAAAAAAATAACTTACACATACAGCCCAGCTTGAAAACACAGAAATGTAGATCCCCAAGGGCATTTCAGCAGAATTTAGGACTAACTTGGGAAGAAGGACAGACAAGGCTTCAATTGTCAAACTTAATTGTAGACAAAATAGAAACAAAACATGCACTATTTCTTTTTTCTTTTTTTTTTTTTTTTTTTTAAGAATGTGAGATCATTTGCTCAATGTATTTCTTCATTAAGAGATCACAAGATCAGCCCAGTGATTTCCATTTCTCAGGTACACTGAATAGATGACAGAATTGCCCAGACAACATTGCAAATCAATGAGAAGACTCAGTCCTGAAGTCACATGAGAACAGATCTAGTTCCTCTGCTCATTGATCTAAAAGGCAAATGATTTAAACACTTAATTTGATTATTTCTCTTTTTTAAATCAATTCCCTGCCCTACGTATACTTACAAGCAGAACATAAAATTGTGCAGAGGAATCTTTTTCTGTCAGTTGCATACTTTATCATACAAATAATGCATTCTCCACAATGGAGTGCTATGGATAGAAAAGCATGGGAAATTACATACTCCAACTGTATCTGTTGGTAGGATACGGGAAAACAATGCTGAATTTCCTTTCACAGAAGGAGAGGTAAGATTGACTGTCAAGGAAAGCTCCTCCAGCTTCCTCCTCTGAGAGATCCTCCTGTAGCTGTAGTTGAGAAAACAATTCTTGTTTTCTCAATTCTCCTAAATAGTCCTGGTGACCCTTAACATTGTCATCAGAATGACAGAAATAAGACACAGATACAGTTGGCAGCATACTATCCAATTCAACTTATATCCCTATCATGAATGTCTTCATTGCCAACTTTATTATTTACTCATTCACCATCACAATCATGAGAAAGAATTTAATTAGAGTAAATGTCCAATTTTAGTACATAGCTGCTATTTTTCGCAGAACAGAACTAGAAAAAAAAAAAATCACTTATTTGTGTAAAACTATGAGTCTTTTAAGGCTATATAAGTAGGACTGGTCCAAACAGCCCATTGAAATTTCAAAGAAAAAGCTTTTCAGAACATGCCTACCATTTCTTTGAACATTTGAGTTTGCCTCAAACCCATTCACTACCAGGTAAGAGTTTGCAATTTGCTTTTGCAAAAAGTAAGAACCAAGTCTCCAGTTCTTTCTTTTATCCAGGAGACATACGTGGAATTGGCTAGCCATATTTCAGAGTACCCAGTTATCATCCTTTATCCCATTTCCTGACATATAACTGGATCAACCTAAACATAAAAACATGTATGACTAAGTATTTCTTCTTTAAGAAATTAAGAGAAATTGGAGACTTAGCAATTTTACACCAAGTAAATGTGTAGAAACCTGCCTGTTTTCTTTGGTGGAAAAAGTTTCAGGTAAACTGTGCATGTTCATGCCACATGTTGCAATGCCACCTCTAACAAATGAGATAAGAAATATTTTTTTCAAGCAGATTGTTCAGTACCAGCAAATCCTATCTTCCTACAGTGTATTTCCATATACACACACTTCCAAGGCATTTCTCATGCCTCTCAGTTGTTTTTCTGTGCAGGAAAGTCCTCACAGTCTTATCTCTGATTGCAAGCACTGCGGAAGAGTTAAATCCAAAGACTCATTTTCTGCAAAATTCAGCAGCTGTGATCCTTACAATAGTGTTTTTCACTTGGAACTTATTCACACACCATAACTATGTACTAACAGTGATTCTACTGTTAGGCTACGAAATCCTGGCCAGCATGCTTAGTTATTTATGTTTTATACCTTGTAGAGTACCTAAATAAAGAAGACAAGAAGTAATTCTGGTCAGAGATGAAATAACAAAAGAAAGGGGAAGAACTGCCTTATTTTCCTAATGCAAGGGTTATAGGGAACTCTAAATAAAGGTTAGGTAAGAGACAAAAAAAGACTTTATTATCAATTTGTGTCATACTGTTCATGGAGCTTTCCTAAAAAATTAACACCAGAAACAAATACTACTAAATAAACAAAAAAAACCAAGACAAAATAAAACAAATAAAACCCTAAACTACACTTGGACTCAGTCAAGAGTAAGTAAAATAAGTCCAGTATTTAGGTATGATTCATTAACATTGTAGCTGTTAGGTAACTCTTATGGTAAAGCAAGAGTTTAATTGCAATTAATACATGAATAGCAATATATAGCAATGTCAACAGTGCCTGATACAATATTTCAGGCATAGCTTTTGAGAGGGACCATGCAGACTGGAGAAGCAAGTTGACAGAAACTTCATCCAATTTAACAAATGGAAGTGTAAAGTCCTGCACCTGGGAAGAAATAATCCCATACACCAGAAAACAACTGGATGGAAACAAGCTTTGCAGAAAAGGACATGGAGGTCCTGGTTAAAAACAAGCCAGGGAAGTGCCCTTACGGCAAGTAAGGAAAGTGGTGGGCTAGGCTGCAATATAAGGAGTGATGCCAGCACTCAAGGGAGGCAATCTTTCTCCTCTACTCAGCACTGGTGAGGCCACACTTCTAGTACTGTGTCCAGTTCTGGGTGCAAGAGAGATAATGGACACACTGAAGAGAATTCATCCACTAACACAATGGAGGGACTAAAGAAAAGGCTGGGAGAGCTGGGACTGCTCAGCCTGGAGAATGAAAAGCTCGTGTGGGATCTCATCAATGTATATAAATAACAGAAGGGAAGCTCTTTTTCATGGGGCCCAGTGGCAGGACCAGAGGCAATGGGCACAAACTGAACCTTAAGAGGCTTGTCTGAGCATCAGGAAGCACTTTTTCAGTGCTTCCTGATGGTTGAGCACTGGCACAGCTTGCCTGGGGAGGTTTGGAGACTCCATCCCTGGAGGCATTTAAAGCCCATCTGGACACAATCCTGAGTAACAAACTCCAGGTAAGCCTGCTTGAGCAGCAGGGGCTGGACAAGATGACCTCCAGACTTCAACCATTCAGCCAATTCAAAGTGGTGACATTCACACAATAACAAAGCTATGCAGTCAGCACTATGATGATAAAATATACCAACCTTACCTTAACACTAGGCAGCTTAAGAATAAACATACCCATTCCTGTACTGCAATTGAAAAATTCCATTTTATTGATACAATATTTGTGGATCAAGATGTTTCGACAGAGCCAACCTAGTATCAATATTTTCTGAAACAACTATCAAAGATTTTCAACTGAACCAAGAAGGAAATAATACAAAAAACATACAGGGCATTATTCACGTATTATTGTAACCCTATGTATCAGGCTAGTAGCGCTCATGTCTTGTGAAGCATCTCATGTGAAGCATCTCACCATGCAAAATCATTAAGAAGTGCGAGAAAAGCTTGATACTCCACAGACCTATCACCACTGTAATGGTAAAGAGGAACAAAAAAATATAAAGGCATCTGATTCTCAACACCTAACCAATTAAAAGATTTCAAGAAATGGGCTAGTAAGATGGTAGAATGAACTGATGCATCAAAATTTTTAAGTTCATTTTTAAAACACATACCTTTCCTTTCTGACACCATCACAGAACAAACCCTGTCTTTGTTTTTCTCAGCCTCTTTCAGACATAATACAGTCTTCTGATTTTGTACTCAGGGTTGACAGTTGGTTCCACCACTCGTACTGTTTCTCTGTCCATTGGCAGCAAAGCCATTTCTCACTTTGTCATTGGGGCTGACTGGAGAAAAGTGAAGGGGTTTTACACCACCTACTCTTCCATTCCTTGGACCTTTGATTAAAGCAAGCTATTACAACAAAAACCTAAAAAAAAAAATCATATGTATGAATTTCTGTAAACACACAAAGTGAGTTGAAGCGAGTATAAAATGACCATTCAGCCACTACACACACAGTCTCTTCAGCACTTAATTTCTGAGACCAGCTTAGGTAAATTCCTCTTGGCTCTTTTTGCCTAGAGTAAAGCTACCCTGCTTGCAGCACAAATTTTACTTTCTGCACAAAACCTTCATAGCAGCTTTCAGTGATGCCAAACACATCCTTTATTAAGGTTAGGAAGGAAAAGGGAATGACAGTTGTCCCCTGGCTAGGTATTCCCTTTTATTTTTATCCACAAGCTTGGTAAACAACAGTGCCAGTGCCAAGCTGTTGTTGCTATACAGCTACAAACCTGGCTGCCACGCTTAAACTCAGGGAAATTCAACCTGATTGCCTTGGAATTATTTTTGACCACCACCACCTCAGAGATAATGACACAGAACTTATTAACACTGGCATGTACCAGATTATAAAAAGAAGAGATATTTCCCATTTCACGCAAACAGCTTGTGCAGTGAATGTTTGCAGGTTAGTTACTATTACATGCTGAAAAATCCCAAATTGTTTTTGCTATCTTTGCTCACATTTAAGAGAAAATTTCCACAGGTCCATACTCTATGACTGCACGAGAGCTGAAATATGGTGTCCTCCAGGAAGGAACTCCAGGAAAAGAAAGACTAGGAGATAAAACAGCTTCATAATTAAGCAGTTTATTCAGCACTGTCTTTAACTTGACATTGAAAAAGTCACCATTACTTCACTAGGCTCACTATTTCCTGGAAACTGTAATACACTGTAGATAAAATCATAAAGCAGATGAAACATATCCCAAAACTAGAAGAGTAGCCACAAGATATGATGGACCAGAATGGCCATTCACCTACTAATTTTGCCATAAATTCAATCTGGCAGAGCATCAAATGCTGAACAAATCTAGTTACCTTCAGTTGAACTTGAACTGCATTGTGTAAGTACAGATATACTTACAGCTCATTACTAGTGACCTGAAGCAATAACACTATTTAATGCATGCAATCAGCATCATTCGAACTATAGAAGTACCCAATCTCAGTACTAGCTTAAGCCTCTACTGAGATTTAGACTGTATCACACAATACTGAATAGCTGCAAGTACAAAAAGTAATGTAATTTTTAAATCCTACTGAACTTACAAATATTTTACCTGTAAGACAAAATGAATTCTTCACAACCATAAGCAGTTGAAAGAATTTTGTTCTTAGTTAAGACATCATACAGATGTGATTTTGTCACTATTTTACTTACGAATTGTTAACCAAGACATTTGCATACATACATGTTCCTTTCCATTTTAAAAGACAGAAATACCAAATCCATCTTCCCTTGCCAGAGGATGTCTTAACAGTTTAGAGATGTTTGTTGTAATATCATTCATTTAGAGCACTGATGAGACCACTTAAATCAGTTTCGGCATCTGTATTTCAAAATAGAGATGGAAAATTTGAAAAAGATTCTCAGCTAATCACAAAAATAATGTGAGGAATTAAGGAAACACTTTGCCTCATGACAAATGCTTTTTTAGAAACTTGTTTAATAAATGAAATCAAAATAGTTTCGATAAATTCAGTTATAAATGTCTGCCTATGTTTCAACAGCAGACAGATGTCTAAACTGACAAAGTCATTACAAAATCCAATACCCATAAACAGAACCCTTGCCTTTGTGGACTGGAAATTACCAGAGATTATTCGTTATTATTTTATAAATCAACTTATTAAAATCTATTGCCTAAGTATGTAACACAGTGATTAACTTCTTAAAATAAGTTTGAGATTATTACTTTTCAGTCTTGTAAGTTCATGATATTTAATTTTAATGTTATTTTTTATGAATTGACATTACAAAGCAAAAAGCCCTTGTAAAGAAGAACCATCACATCTGTTTTGAAAATTTTGAAATATGCTTAGAACTTGACAAAAAAGTTATAGACACTGAGCTTTTCTTGTTTCAGTTTTGATGAATAAACATTTTTTCACATGAAAAAAAGAAAAGGCATGATATAGACTGTTCAAAATTCCAGAAGTTATAACCTTGACCACCAAAAATCAGAAAACGTGGTGCTTTCTGTCAATGAGCATATGAAAAAAGACATTTAGGAGCAAAATTTCTGTTTTATTTCCTGCAAGCCAGACAGGAAAAAGACTAAAGCATCAGCTCAACGATGACTCCCCTGGCTGTGCCACACCAATAAGCTCTACAGTGTGTACACAATGGAAGAAAACTCTCCATTGGCAGAAGCATCTGAACATACTTAGGCATGCTTTATACCAAGTCAGTCACTACAGCTTTAATCTAGCTAATCAAGTTGGAATAGCCATAAAGTTTTCAAAAAGACTTAAATACAGTCACTAGATGTCTACCAGACATTCTGGGTATTTAACCTCTAGCTCTGTATCATGGAAAAAACCCTCAGAATCATCATCTTTCCTATTACTGTTGTCCACTCTGCCTAGAAAATATATGTTCACAGATCTTACACATAGAAATGTCTGCAATGTGTCACAACAAAATCAGCATTAGCAGAAGCATTCTGTTCAATTTTTAACATCGGAAGATGCAACAAACCAGATCTCAGTATCGGTCATCCCAAGTGTTGCAAAGTTAGATTCCAGGTCTCCAGGAATTATGATGCAAAATTATCATGAGGTTCTCTTTTATTTGCTCACTTTTGTTCAAATCACTAGAATTCATATATTCAGTATTTTCTCCATAATCGGAACTGAAAAAAGAAGAACACCAAATCCAAAAAGAATTGTGACAAAAATCATGATAACTGGCAATACAGCTGTACTTTCAAGAAGACAGCTTAACTCCTTAACATTTCCAGCATCACTTACTGTTAAACAGCTATCACTAACCACAGGGCAGAGAGATGATGTCTTATATAAAAAACAGAAGAAAAATTCCCAAGCTTCAAATGTTTGTCTTTATCCTGCCCTTGAGGTCATTAAAGGAACATATCCATATAAACTAAAACCAAACCAAGACTCACATAGTTTCAGGCAGAGAATTGTAACAGAAATTTTCTAAGGTGTTTTATTATAATGACATAAACAACAATAATCTTTTCACTTATGCTACATTACCACTAACAGATGATGCAATCATTAATTCTTCCTTCCTCTCCAAATGCCTTGCACTGAGGTCATTATCATGCTTTTTATACCATGACTTCATTTTATTTTCCTTTCTGGGAGGACTGCATGGAGACTATCCATGTTTCATCTATCCCACATGAAAAAAAATCTATAAATTAGTATTAAAATTATATTATCAAGCTTTAAAGACTCAGAGATGTAGCAAAGCTAATACTTCTGCAATCTAAATTATGCTTCCTAATATATACATATTCATATAAAAAAGATCGCACCAGAGTATTTAGCTTTATGCACGTAACTTGCACTTCCTTGAAATCCTAAACTACAGCATTGTATGACCATGCATAGTCCCATACGTGTGAAATAACAGGATACCACAGAGAGCACTTTTATAAACAGGACATGCTATTTATACAGAATATACTATGTAAACTGTGATTTCACTTTCTGGAACTTCAAAGCACTTCCAAAAAAGCTGAAAAAGATGTATGTAAATTCCGTTTCTGCATCTCTGTGCCAAGACCCAACTACAGTAACCAGGTCTAATCTAAAATCTCTTATTTTGAAGTCACAGCACAACCCAGTCTAAATTGTGCAAATTACAGCAAAACTGCTACTGGGCATCTTGCCAGCATCTACTTCTTTTCTTTAAAAACCTTATGTGGAACAAACTGTAAATGATCAATGAATTATTCATAACAAATGGTTCTCCACACCTTTGGTGTGACTGTTCCCAAGTTTGTGTGATCCACATGTAATCTGCACTGGGAGTTCAAGTTCTGGGGAGCACTTCCTTTGGTAATTGTTTTGGAGGGTGAGGTGGGGAGGCTGGCTACAGACCAGCTGAAGCTTCTAGGAGTTACTTTTAGAGTTTCTAACATACCTTGGAAGCTTGCAAAGGATCTACACACTAAAGACTCACTATAGACATCAACTATTCTTGAGAAACAAATGTACGTATACATATATACAAATACATGTATACATATATTTGTATACATGTATACATATATACAAATAAACACCACTGCACAAATGCTATTGGTGTCCAACACACAGACAGATTCAAAGACTCTATTGTTCTATTCTGTCATGCTACTTTTATAATTCCACTACCCTGACCATGACAGGCGGGATTCCTCAATAGCTTAGAAGAATACCACATCATTTCTATTTAGGCTGCTTAGCTTTGAACACTTAAGTGTCATACCCTAGACACAGAAATGTTACAATTATCCAACTTTTTAACACCCCTCACTGAGAGGGAGAGCTTTAAATTCAATCTAGACATATTTTGGATTGGTATGGGGGAAAAGAATGAATGACTGAAAGCAGGAATAGCTGCAACGATAATTCTAGGTACTGGGATAGTTCTCCACTGTAAATATTTCATTTCAAATATATGGAAATTATATTAAAACAAGATTACAATAAAATATTTAAAAAAAAAGAAACCCAACTAACCAAATCAAACAAACAAACAAACAAAAAAAGACATAAACATCTAACAAATATGTTCCAGAATGAGGATGTTAAAAAAACTACATCAGTACTATGTGGTCTATAATTCAATCTCAGAAATTACAGCAGTTCATCATGCTAACATTTGCTTAATTGAGGAAAAAGCAAAGCAAGACCCTGAGATTCAAGAGAGCCTGTCGCTGGTGTTCTCAAAAAGCCTGCTTCTCAAGTACCTGAATGATTCTGCTTTTGTACACTCCTTGCTGGCAAACAATGAAGTAGGCAAGCTGTGGCCATTAATAGAACCACTTGGCTCATCAACATTTGCTGCAAATAAGCTTGAACAAGTTATCAACCAACATGTATTCTTAATCTATCAATTACATAAAGTGACACCCATCCATGCAACAACACCTGCATGCCCCAGATCTCCATGTTCCGCATAGATGACATGAAATAGAGTGATGGTGATGCCTTTACAGAAAAGAGATTAACAAGAACAACTGGGCAACAACAACAAACTGTTAAAATCCAGTCTTTCTAGACCATTGCCTTGTGTTACAAGAAGAGGACCTTACACGAGCACAATATTAAAGTGAAAGCTACCTCCTGGGAAAAAAAATGGTACTGAAAAAAAACCCCACTGATACACAGAAAACATTCATGGCTTACTAGTTTTCTGTAAGGAACAGCTTTTCCTCTTCAGTGAATCTGGTAAAGATCTGATTCTGAACATCAAAACAGTGAAGATACTGAAACACATTCCAGCATTTTAGTTAGTCCGGTTTTAAATGCCACATATGCTCTCCACTATCGCATAGCTGCTCATACTCTTGCCTTCATTCTAGGATTGGTTTTCTCAAAGCCAGTAACTGTTTACAGCGGCATAGCTCTGAAATAATAGTAAAACTTTTCAGAATTAGATATAGAATTTTTAAATTGAGCTTACAACAACTTTGCTTGAAGAGGGAAGACTTCTGTATTTTATACTTCATAGACCCTTTTAGGAAGTATGCCTGGAGGATATAAATGAACCAGGAAGCAAAATCATGGTCAACCACTGTCTGAAAAATACATAGAGGGTGACAGGTGTATATGAACTGATAAAATTACTTCTTCAGGTCTACTAACATCATTGTTACTTTTTACAGGGGAATTCCAGAATGACAAATGGCTTCTGGCTTCCCTGTTGATCAGAATTCAAAAACTTCAACATGGACTGAAATGACAAAAGCCCAGTAAGATCTCACTACCTTAAAGAAGTCGTTAGGTATGTGAAGAGGACTATGAAGCATCTAAATATGTTTTGTTTTGTGTTGCAAAGGTGAACTACATCATCAGACTTGAAAAATGCTTCACAACTGTGCATAGGTTATTTGTTCGCACCATCATTCTCCCTCATCTGCATCTCAGTTCAGCACTTCAGGAGGTAACTGAAAAGCTGACCACAGGGAATAGAGACTAGATGTCAGTGCAGATTTTAATCCCTATTAAAAATTTTAATCGCAATCTGGGAGCAGATCTGATGGGACTTTCAAGTGTGTCGTGGTTTAAGCCATAAATCAGCCACGCAGTTTCTTCACTCACTTCCCCCTTTTTCTTCCCTCTGCTCCTGGAAGGATGGGAAGGAGAATCGAAAGAATGCAACTCCCACA
>JANRGW010019141.1:18539-30871 GCA_024733675.1 Psilopsiagon aymara | reverse complement strand
AACTGCGGCAGCTCTTTTAGGAGGGGGAGGTGGGTTAACAAACTGCGTGGCTGATTTACAGCTTAAACCACGACAGCACGCTACATCAGGGAGAGGTCAGTCCAGATGTGTCATCACAGCTGGGAGCAAAACACACAGTGCCTGAGGCTGCTGGAGACCACAAAAGCAGTGCTGGGTACACCACAGTCTTGCCTGCCCATCCACTGCTGCTGGGCTCACGGGATGCTACAGTGATCCCCAGGACACTGGGCTGTCCCCAGGCTGCCACCACAGCTTCCTGCCTCTCTCCCAGCTAGGTACGAGCCCCGCAGACGATGTCAGCAGGAGGGTTTTCTGCTTGCTCCCCTCCACCTTACACAGCTCACTGATTAATTATGGATCCAGCAGAAAGCTTTTATTACATTACAGTTTACTTGTGGCAACATCCGTGTTTGTTAAAAAAAAAAAAAAAAACCAAACCAGAAGGTAATTACTACAGTGGTGTAAACACCACAAACACCGCTGGGTTATGGGGAGCCTGATGCTCGGGGTGAGCACCATGGCTGATGTTCGCTACAAGTCCCTGTTCTGGAGTAGGATGGGATGGGGGTACCAGGAGCTGCCTTCATGACACTGCTTGGGGTGAGGGTGGAGAACAGGAAGGGAAGATCCCATCCGTCCCTGCTCTGACAGCCCATGGATGCGGGTACCATGTCACCATCCTTGTCCTGACCCAAGCCAAGGGGGCACAGAACCAGATCCTGTGCCAGGGTCCCTGACTGCTGCTAAAGAGGGAATAGTAAACAAGGTGGGGTGAAACATTTGATCTCCATCCATCTGCCAGTACTTAATCTCCTGCCCGCAGCCCTTGGGCCTCCCAGCCCCCCTACCCTGCTCCCCATTGGCTGTCGGGGGGTCAGAGCTGGGGCTGCCGGCCATGCCCCCCGCCACACACATGGCATCAATGCAACTGGGAGACTGCCAGCTCCATATGGTGGGAGAAACCGGATTAACTGTCCCCGTTTCTGGGTTTAACCCCTGTGCTGCTGCTGCAGTGGTTGGAGAGCACGATCCAGGGGACAGGGTCCTGCTACCACCCCCTATGCCTGCATCCTGCCCGCACGAGCATCTGCTGATGGA
Source organism: Psilopsiagon aymara (assembly GCA_024733675.1). Lineage (NCBI taxonomy): Eukaryota > Metazoa > Chordata > Aves > Psittaciformes > Psittacidae > Psilopsiagon > Psilopsiagon aymara. The sequence goes on along the minus strand of JANRGW010019141.1, from coordinate 29,752 downwards.
GCCACTGCTCGCACTGCAGTAGCGAGGGACAAATCTGTCCTTGGGGGCTTGCAGGGGATGCAATTGCCATTGGGACTCCCCGAGGATGGGAGCAGCTCGGAGGCACTCGGCGTGAAGTAGAGCTGTAAGTGCCTCCTGCGTCACGTGGCGAGGATAAGTGCAAAATGGCCCTATTATGATAATTGCACAAAATTATGATTGATGGAGATTAGCTGCTTATTTGAGGAAATGGCAGGCACACGTGTGACACGGGCAGGCCGGGGCATGGGGGCACGGGCAGAGGGGCACTCCAGGCTTTTCCTATGGTGCAGATTGTCACCGCCATCCCAGGAGCTGCTGCATCCCAGTTCTCAGGATGGGAAGTTCCATTGTATAGCCAGAGCACGGCTGGAGCCAGTGTGACCCATGCACAGCCCCATCCTGCCCCACGAGAGGCTTCTGTTGTCTTCTGCCAACCCCATTAAAGGTATCCCTGATTAGTGGGTAAACCTGTTAAATGGTGATGGCAGGCAGGTCTCTGTGATGGCTCCTTGACTGGTGCTCCCGGTGCTCTGCCCGCCAGGCTGTACTGTGGGGATGTGCCATGGGGCTGGGAGAGGGCAGTGGGGCAGCACCAGCACCCCCGCAGCTCTCAGTAGGTGACTATTACTTGCTTTGGGTGCAGCTGAGCTTTGGGTGCTGGGCTGGCAGCCTGCTCCTGCCTCATGCCTGGCCATCCCCACCGGTGTTCCTTGGCCTTGGGGACCCCCCGACGGCATCAGTGCTGGGAGAACCTGCCCTACAACAGATGCTCAAGCCACATTCCAGCTTCTCCCTTCAGAAAGTCACCAAGACCAGGAATTTGGGGAAGAAAAGCAGGAAAGGCAGGAACGGCTGCAACACCAATGGCTGGCCAGGATGGAGCCATGGCATGACTGCATCGCTGGGGCCAGGGTTTTGGCATGGGGTGAGCATGCTGTGTCACACAAGGCTGAGGCGGCCATGCAGTGACAAACGGCCGGGGGGCACCCCAAAACCACCCACCCATTGCCAGAAGTCCCTCCTCCGCTCTCCCCTTCCCAATTTCCCGGGCCTCCCTACGCTGCAGACGGATGCTGGGTAAGAGGTGTGTCTGCCGGAGCCGTGCTTGCCATGCAGCATCCCTGAACCGATCTGCCTCGGCGCTTGCCATGCCTGGCATGGGCTCTCCTGTCTGGGCTGGGGGCACGAGTGGACACGGACAGAGCTGAGCCTCTCCATGCGATGCCAGCGCGGTGTCCAGGCTCCCGTGCCCTCACTGCGGGACGAGGACATCACCCAGCTGCCCGCAGTGAGCCGCCGGCAGGTTCCCCACCACCGGGCATGACGAAGCCAGCTCATTTCCCTGCCATTTTCCCCTTTTCCTCCCCCTTGTTTGGCTTTTGGCAGCGGAGCCACGGTGGTGGCTGGGGCGCGCAGTGCCGGGGAAGGGCTGCCAAGCGCCAGCAGCCCCCCGGCCCCCTGTGCCAAGGCTGGTGGCTGGCAGAAGGGCTGCCTGCGCCTGGTGGGGCTCCGTCAGCTGCGGGAGGATCCCTGCGCCGCGCTCGCTGCCAATTTCCCTGCGAGCTGGCACCGTGAGCGGCTCCGGAGGCACCGGCGGAAAAGGCTGGGGAGGACGGATTGTGAAAGGCAGAGAGGAAAAAAAACAACTAATGGACACATGCCATCGCGGGAGCGGCGAGGCTGCCGCTGCCAAGGCACCAGCAGGCAGCATGGGGCCAAAACCCGCCACGGCGAAGAGAGGAGGGTCTGGCAGCCCGTCCTGGCGCGAGACACATGGAGGACGGGCAGTGTGGCAGCGGCACGGCACGGCCAAGGCAGGACGGGTGGCAGACGGTGGAGCCAGAGCTGAGAGAGGTATTTGCCTTCGTTCTAAAGGCTGCGTGTGCGTGCATGTGTCCGCTGCCGGGGCTGCGCATCCCAGCCGGCTCAGCCCAGTGCAGGCTGCCCGCGGCCTCCGCGGCTGTCCCGCCACGCTCCTGCCTGTGGCCTGCCCGCGGCTGCCTGCACCCGCTGCCTGCCATGGGCAAGGACGGGCTCTGGATGCCGGCTGGGCTTGGATAATGGCTGCAGAGGGGGATTTGCCGTCGCCTGGCCGCACACGCAGGGGCCGCGAGGGAGGTCGCAGCTTTGTGTGGTTGGGCTTTGTCTGCCGGCGGCGGCGGTGCCGGTAGCTGCGCAGGGAGCAGGCAGGGGTGGCGTGAGCCAGAGTCCTGCTGACGGCAGGGCTGGCACATGGGAGCCATCCCGGGCTCCCACAGCAGAGCCCAGCCTGGGCCGAGGGGTGGCTGTGGGAGAAGGGAGAAAGGGAGCATGGACAAAGAGCCCTCCACACCCACCACCATGGTGGCGAGGAAGAGGAGGGAAGGGGAGGATTGCGGGACACTGTGGCCATGAGGTGCACAGTACAGGGCACATGGCAATGGGTTGTTGGGGAGGGGGGGGTGTGTTGGGAGCCTTGGAGGTGGAGATGAGGGGTGCACGGCACAGTCTCAGTTCAGCAGCACTGGTGCGGCCGTATGCTGGTCCAGCTCGGTGCAGGAGCAGCGCTGGAGCCATCAGTGGACACCAGTGTGCAGGAGCACCGTGGCTTCACAGCTCTTCTGGAACCCATGTGAAGGCAAAGGACTCTGGCCAGGCTCCCAGGAGTCAAACCTGACTAGCACCGGAGGAAGGAGATGGCGCTGAACTGAGGGAAAGAGAGATGCTGAACCCCAGCATCACCCCAGCTCTTCCCTGCTGCTCTGTACCACCGAAGGACCTGGCCTGTTCCCAGCAGCACCCCTGTGCCCAGGGGTGTCCTCGCTGCACCAGCACCTTGAGGGTAAACCTCCCTCAGGGTACCTGACCCCAGCACCCATTGCCTGCCACAGCAGGGATCCCAGCATCCAACTTTGAGAGCATCAGCATCTTCCTGGGAGGGGTGTGGGGTAAGGCAAGAGGAGCCAGCCCGCCCCATCACATCCCATCCCATGCTCAAGCATCACTAGCCAGACTGGTCCACGCCTGGCTGCCTCACAGCCAGCCCATGCATCACGAATCCAAGCTGGATGAGCCTCTCTGCCTATTCCTGCATCAGATACTGGGATTAAACACAGCACCCAGCTTGTGAGGGACAGACCATGCTGCAGTCTGGTCCACAAGCATCCATGGAGAAGGATCGGAAAAGGTCTCTCAAGCAGCTGAATGGCACCATCGCAGCTCCTCCACCTCATTCAAACCTCTTGGGACCGCTATTCATGGCAGGACAAAGCCCTTTGCCTGCCCCGCACTTCCCACTGCCGGGCTGGGGGCAGGAATGCTCTCCGTGTTACAGAGTGCTCCCCCCATCTCCCGCTCTCCCTCGTTTTCCTCCATATTTCACAGTTCCTGCTTCCTGCACAAGGCAGGGGTCTCCAGGGACTCCAGCCAGATGTTCTCTGCAGCACACCACATTGCTTTCCTAATGAAATATTCATGGAGCCTCTCCGCCTTTTGCCATGAAAGCCTTCTGCAGCTCCCAGCCATGGAAACGCTGCGCAGGCAGCATTCCTGCAAAGCCATCCCCCCCGGGGGTCCCGGCCCCTGCTTCCCGCTCAGCACCTTTGCGCTGCTCCTTCCTCCTCCTCCTCCTCCCGCAGACAGTGCCAGAGCAGGGGCTTCATCCCCTCTCCTTGCATCACCAGGGGCACATCCAGGGCCATGTGCTGGGGATGCTGGTGTCCCCTCACGGCCACCACCCAGCCCCAGGCAGGGTCTGTGGATGGCTGGGAGGGGTGATGAGTGGATGCACACCCCAACACGGGCATGGAGGGATCTCACCCACCCCTTGGTGGCCAAACCACACCAGGAAGGGTAGAGGTGGAGGCCCCCTTTGCCAGCATGGCCCTGGTGCTGCTGCCGGCACCCAGCCAGCCCACAGCATTAGCGATGCTGTGCACTATAATCCAATTAGGTTGTTTATGCAAACAATCAGGTTTTATGTTTCGGTAAAAAGCTTAAATAACCTTAATCAAAGCGGAAGACCTGAAATTATCACCAGCGGGTGGTGTGGTTTGTTTGGTGGTGGGCAGGACACCCTGCCCAGCTCAGGACACCCTACATGGCTTGTGACACCACACTGGCAGCTCCAGGATCTGGTTAATAACCCAAGGAGGGAAGAGTGGGCACAGGGCAGCCATGGAGGGCAGCAGGAGGATGCTGGGGTACAGGTTTGCTGTGAATGGGGGAACACATCTCTGCCACAGTCACCTCTAGGGCTCCCTGCTCTGGGTGCTGAGTGCCTGATGCTTCAGTCCTGGCCCCCTTGGACCTCTTGTCACCATTGCCCATTAACATGGGAGCATCCCTCTGCACCAGGGTGCTGTGTCAGGCCAGGAGGATGCAGGATATGCCAGCCAGTGACGGATCCAGCACACTGCCACCATCCCACATCACATCACCAGCCTCGGCTGCGCTGACAGGTCTGGAGCACCCTGGTACTGGGGGAAAATATCTGCAGCTCCAGCTCAGGTCAGCCATGGCAGTGTGAGCTGGCACATGGGGGATTGTGCCATGGTGTCCCTGCGCCTGCTTGGGGACAAGCATGGCAAGGTGGGGACAGAGCTTGCTCTGGAGGGCCATGCCCGCTGGCACTGCCTCCTGCACACCCCAAATTTCTGGTGGAGTAATAAGCTATGCATGTGGTGTAGAAATAAAACATGTTCTGCAGAACAAATGATGTTAATTTGCTGAGAGGCTCTGAAGCTGAGTATTAGCGAAATGCCTTGAGGGAGAGAGCAGCAGCTGTGCTGGAATTAATGGCAACGTGCCGAATTAGCACCGCTATGCATCATAGTCAGAGGAAAAAATTACCGGAGAGAGGGGGAAAACAACCCCCTCCACACGCCAGCCCCAGCCCGGGGGCACGCTGCAGAGAAGAGCCCATGGGCTGCTCTCACCCAACCCTTGCCCATGCACACAATGGGGAAGGCTGCTTACTCTGAGCCTAACGGCCTCCTTTGTGAAGGTGTGACCTCGGGAGCACTCAGCATCCCTCTAGGATGTTTGACATCACTATAGGGTGCCCAGCATCCCTTTGGGATGCTCAACATCCCTCCAGGGTGCTCAGCGTCCTTCTGGACCAAACTGTACCATAGCATACCCACCCCACTCCAAGGGACCATCTCATCCAGGGTCTGCATCCCTGCTTCCTTCCCCTCCTTTGTGAGGGACTATTCATCTCCTTGTCTAGTTATTTCTGCTATTTATTCCTAGTGGTTGAGTGCCTAAAGTCTGTAGATCCTCATTGATTACTAACAGTGCAGCTGGCTTATGGCTCTGCAGCCTCCTCCAGAGCATCCGTCTTCCTCACCACCTTCCGCCCACCATAGCATGCCACAACTACTGGGACCACGCTGCAAAGTGTGCTTAATTCACGGTTCCAGTAAAATCCACGCCTCTGATGAATATTTAACACCAAGATCCATCTCTGATACCTGCCAGGGGGGGTCTGGTCCCACTGCAGCTGCTGGGGTTAATGCTGCTGCTGGGTCTCATGAGAAACTGGGCTTAGTGTGGCTGAACCCAAGCCTGTGCAGACAGCAGTGAGCAGTTAGCCCAGGGGAGATTGAGGATCTGGTGATATCCATGAATCCCGCATCATCCCCTGTGTTTGTTGCAGACAGTGGCTGCTTATCCCCACCATAGATCATCTCCCTAACTTGCCTTGTCACCCTCAGACTCTTGTCCTGCTTTTGCCTCTGCAGATCCCCAGTCCCATGGGAGAAGGATGCTGAATGGAGACCCTCCCCTACCTGGTCCCTGATGCCCCTGTGCCACCCGGCCCGGTCATGGGATGATCCTAGGATGGGAGTTCATGCTGCGGGCCATGCAATATGGTAAATGTGGATGTGTTGCCGGTCTGGTACTTGCTGGGATGCACCAACTGCCATGCACCCAACCTGCCAACCTGCTGGGATGTGGTGACAAGGATGGGAACTGCGCTAGAATGACCCCGTTTCCACTGGATTTCAGCATTGCCAAGAATATGTCCAGGCAAAGGAGGGGGTTTATCCGTCGGAGGCTTATCCATTCAAACACCAACACATGGAGCTTTACCAAACACACTTGGGCCTGCCTCAGGGGCCAGGATTCAACCTGGGGAGGAGAATGCTGCAGACCAAGGGAGAATGGAGGATGACAGTGGCGTCTCCAGCCAGGACCTGCATGAGCCCACCGAGGTCCCCAAGGCGGGAGTTCTGGGTGCACAGGGCTCAGCACCCCTCCATCCTTGGGTTGGGAATTTGGCTAGGAAACCTTATAACCAGTTGGTTTTAGAGCAGGAAGAAAGAAGCAGTAGGAAGGTGCTGTGGGTGCTGTGGGTGCCCAGGCACAGGCAGGGTGATCAGTGCTGCCGGTCACTGCCAGGTTACATCTGCTGGGGCACGCAAGAGTGACTCCAGATGCATTAGAAGTGCCGTGCTCCAATTTCAATTTCATCGTCTCACAATCATTTTCAGGCTCCTCTTAGTGCCACATTAACGAAGCCTGCTCGTTTGAATGCATAATTAGCCCAAGCATTCTACCTCGCTAATTTCGAAGCAAAGGGGGGGGGGGAGGAGAGAGTTGGGGAGGGGGAATTTGCATATTAATTTAGTAGAGGGAGAGAAAAACTGTTTACCACTTGCTTCTTGCTGTTGATCACAGCGGACTTAACTCTTTCCCGGGTGCCATCTGGAGCTGCGGAGGTGGGCGCCCAGCCGGCACATAGGATGGGATGCAAAGGTTACAACAGCAGCAATTAAGTCCTCCCTCCGACCAGACCACCCCGGTTGCCTTTCCTACTGGGAGCACTGGGTAGGCAAAGGGTGGCCAAGGAGGAGATACCAGCTCCAAGGTGGAGCCCTCCCATGTGGCCCTGGGGTGAAAAGTGCCATCATCACCCACACCCCAAGGTGTCTGGGTCCATCCTGGGTCTGTTCCTGCCACCCTTGGGAATGGGTGCCTGGTGCAGTGATGCCCAACAGCATCACCCCTCCTGCAAACGGGTGGCTGGGTCCATGCCAAGAGCACGCTGACCCCCCCAGTGTGCCATCTCCAAGGGGACAGCTCTGTCCCCACGTCGCCCCTTGCTTTTTAGCATCACCCGCCCATAGTACAATGTTGGATGCTCACATATGCCATCCCCAACAGGCCTTTTGCAATGGCATTGGTGTGCATGGGATGCTCATAGACACAATGCACACCCCTAAAGCACCCATGGAGTAATGTGGGCAGTCTCGCTGAGCACTGACAACTCGCTACACATCCCAACCCCCCACCATCTCTCTTTGTTTGGGAGTCTGTGGGCATCTTGAGGGGAGGATGGAGGTAATTTGTCTGTCTCCTGCAGCGGGCTGTCATCTCACATCTGTGAACCAGTTCTATTTGCACTGCCATTAAAAAATCTCAGGTCTGACAGGTAGTAAAAAAAAAAAGTGAAAAAAATAAAAGGCAGAAAAGCCTAAAAGAAAAATAAAAAGCAGCCGAGGAACTCCTGGGCAATGGGATGCTGCAAATATCTTGGGCTCATCACATCTGTAACCGCCTTCAAATCCAAAGCCACAAGCCATATTTTGGCCTTTGTGCATGCATCCCCATCTCAGTTAGGCTTTGAATCTCCATCCCTGTCTCATCTGGGCTCCCTAAAAAGGCTTAGTCACCCCTAGAGAGTCCCTGCCCCAACCATCCACCCCATCTCAATGGCTTGGAGCCGTCCCAGCACGTCACAGCGATTTGGGGGAGCAGCATCCATCGCTGGCATCCCTTTCTGGCTCCTGCATCCGAGCTGGCACACAGAGATGCGCAAAGGGTTTATCCTTCCACTACACATGCTACCAGGTCATGGAGCCACATGGCTGGGGGACACCCCACATGTGAGGATGTGGTCTCTGGCACGGCCGGAGCAGTGCGGGTGCTGCCACGAGGCGTGGGGCTGGCTCGCAGAGGGTTAACAGTTGATTACAGCCTTTGTCTCTGCATCAGTGTACATAATGCGCCCCACATTTGCATACTGCAGTGTGCGCTCAATTAAAATGAACTTTTAATTTCTTCTAAGTAAATTACTTCTTCCCCGGTACGTGACGCGCACAAATGTCAGAATAATGGGAGAGCCTTAATGAGCTGGGAATGAAGGGCGGGGAGGGGAAAGCAGGGGGACCCGGCCCCCCCGGGCCACCCTCCAGCCTCCTTGCCAAGGGAAAGGATGCATCCTGCCTCCTTCTGCCTTTCCCACTGGGGCTGGGGCATCCCTGCCTCTGGCATGTCCCCTGGGCAGCGCAGGGGTCACCTCTTCCTCCCCATCACCTCCCTACTGCCCATGTTCCTCAAGGCACTGAGTCGCTGGTTCTGCCCATATCCTGGCACCTATGGATGTGTGGAGACACAGGGACATGGAGCACCTCTGCAAGGGGCTGAGCTCCCTGCATCCTGCCTGCATCCTGGCACTTAGGCGCCCAAAAAGGGTCCTTGGGCCATCTCCTGCCCTGGGTGCCCTCTGCCACCCCCAGGGACCCCACAGCCCACTCTGCCCTCCCCATGCGGGTCAGGGGCGATGCTCGGGGGGGGATGGATCTCTATATCCCTGTGTCCTCAGGGGCCAGATGGCAGGGGAGATTACCAGAATTTGATTTTGAGATAAATCACAGACCTGGATGAGCGAGTGCGGCTCCAGATGCATTATCCGTAATCCCCTGGAAGGGAACCTTTTGCAGGAGACGATCCCCACTCCAGCTTGGCGGCAGCTTGTTAATCCCGGCGCAGCCCAGGGGGATCAGCTGCTCTCCGGCCGCACCACAGTGTGTCACCCACGCTCGACTCGACCCACATTTGGTCCAGCCGAGACCGGGTGGAAGCAGATGGAGCCAGATGGAGCCACACCAGGAGCACACGGGCACTGGGATGAGCCTGTGCCCATGGTGCCCACGCCTGGTTGTTGAGCTTGCTCTGCTCAGTGCTAGGGGGGAAGGACGAGAGGATGCAGGGGGTTGCTGCTGGGTTCTCCCCAGCCCTCTTTCCCCATCAGTGACACCCAAAGGGTCCCATGCTGCCCAGCACTCCCAGTATGGGGGCCATGAAGAGCCCCGCTTTGTTCATCCCCACTGTGCCCAGCCTGCCAACACCAGCAGCGTAGCTTGGTTAAGTTGCAGTGATGCGTCTCCCCTCATTGCACTGATTAACTGGGACATGGGAATGATTCCCAGGCCACAGGGCCAACCCTATCGAAGCAGCTGAGGAAGAGGAAGGGATATGGTGGCCACAGTAAGGGTCTAGCATCCACAGGGACTGCCTGCATCCCTCTCTAGGGTCCCAGTGCTTTGGGTTGAGCAGGGGGGCCAGCACCATGGAGATGGGGAGGGCAGGAGGGTGCAAGTGCTGGTGCTTGGGGCTTTGCTGTAGGCTGTGGCTTGCTCTTGTTCTCTGCTCCAGCATTTGGGGCCATGCTTTGGGGGCACATTGAGCTTTTGGGGGTTCTCTGTTGGGCAGCAGCTCCTTTGAGCTCATCCCCACCTTGAGGAGCAGCCTCCTGCAGCTCCATCAGAGGCACTAATTCAAGGCCCCCCCCCACCCCTCCCAATGCAAACAACCGGTGGTGTTTCCAAACAAGGTCCAGCACAAAGCTCCCATCTCCCCACAGTGCCCCAGCTGAGCACAGACCCCGGGCCTGACCCTGATTTCCCTGTGGTGGTGGTGGGGTCATGCTCACCCAGACACAGATCATCCATCACACGCTGGCAATGGCAAAATATGCCACGGTGCATCGCGGCACAGAGCAACCATAACCAGAGGATGCTGCCGATCAATGGGAGCATTAACCTGAGCCTGTGCCCCCTCCCCAGGGGCTGGGCCTGGCCACGGGGGGGTGGCAGATATTAATTCCTCTCCAGCTCCCAAAGAATAGGAGATGGGAAAAGCCAAGGGGGAAAAGCAAAGCTTTGTCTGGCTGCTCCTGGTGCACTGCTCTAGTGCAGTCTGGGAATGCCACCAACACATGTACAGGGATGGTCCGTGTGTGGATGAACTCTGTCCCCCCTAAGGGGAAGGGTGCCCCCAGTTGGTTGGGACACTGAGCACATCAGCAGATGTGTGTTTGTGGGAATCCAACAGAAATACCAACCCATGGCCATCGCTGGACTTCACTTTTGACTTTTCTCCCCAAATCTCCCCTTTTGGCATCCTCATTTACAGGAAATGGTGATCCATCTTCCTGTGGTGGTTTTCCACCTTCTGGGCTGGTTTTCCGTCTCCCTGGAATGGTGGCCCATCTCCCTGTGCTGGCTGTCCATCTCCTTAGCCTGGTGGCCCATCTCCCTGTTCTGTGGTCCCACCTCCCTGAACTATTGGCCCACATCTCTATGCCCCAAAGTGATGGAGCCAGGAGGCAGCACCATTCACCACCATCACCTCTAAGGGTGGGTCTTACCCATCACCTTGCCCCTCCACCAGGCTCAGTGCTCCCCCAGACCCTCCACAGCAGGATCCCAATGGCAGCCGGTGGGGAAGCGTGCGCCGGCGGCAGCGCGAGGGGGGTGAGCGGGACCGCGCTTTCCCCCCAGCGCCAAAATTTACATTGAACCACAAATTAATTTCATAATTTTTTCCTCTCTAATTATGCCAACATCTGCTGCGAGGCCCAAGCTGTGCACATGCATTTTAATACAGCCCTCCCCCCGTCGCTCGGCACTGAACTTTGCAGTAATTATCGCCAGGAGAAGGGTTCCTTTCCGCAGGAGCGAGAGGAGAGGAGAGGGCTGGCAGCACGTGGAGAGAGGTGCAGGCAGCGTGGGGCAGGCAGGGGCCATGCCTGGCTCATGGGGTGCTTCCAGGGGAGCTGCAGGCCCCAATAGGGGACTTGCCACACTAAAAGCTGGTTTTGGTTTTAGGAGAAAGGGGAAAGGATGAGGCTGCTCCAGGAGAGCAAAAGGACACCAGGGACTCTACATGTCCAAGGCAATCCACTGCAGCCTTTGCTGGGCTGGAGCCCAGAGGATGGCTGTGCCCCAGGGATGCTGCACCATGACAGGGCTCAGGGTACCACCTCTGCCCCGGGGATGCTGCACCATGCCAGGGCTCAGGGTACCACCTCTGCCCCAGGGATGCTGCACCATGCCAGGGCTCAGTGTACCACCTCTGCCCCAGGGCAAGGCCAGCCCATAGCCGGATGTACTCATCCCACCTTGGGGATGGAGAGGAGCCCC
>JANRGW010019140.1:0-14883 GCA_024733675.1 Psilopsiagon aymara | reverse complement strand
GGCATGGTTTAGTGGGAGGTGTCCCTGCCCATGGCAGGGGGGTTGGAACTGGATGAGCTTAAGGTCCTTTCCAACCCCAACTATTCTGGGATTATATATATATATAACACCCAGTAACATTAAGGGTGCATATGTGGTTTTCTAAGTGTACTTGTCTCACAGCCTAATGAGAGCAATGGGTTGGAGCACCTCACCCCCCAGTCCCTCATTTCATACAAGGGAACAATGACTTTTAAGACGGGAGGGAGAGTGCTTTGCAAAGGAAACGCCCATTATTGGTCCAGCAAACTCCAGAGCCCGGGCAGCTTTGTGGAAACATTCTGCTGTTTGCTTTCTGTCCCTTCCCCCTGGGTCTGGCTGCTTCCAGTGAGTTCGACGCTGTGCTCCTTGGGGAATGTAACCCCAGAGGCACTTTGGAGAGTCCAGATGCTACAAGCGTCAGGCAGAGGAAAATGGTTTAGGTGCCTTTTTGGGCGCTCCTATTTTCTAGTTAACTGCTGCATGTATTTTGCATGTTGATTAATTTCCTGGCACGTTCCAGAGCCTGTTCCTCTGATTACACAGTTCTGCAGGGTTTTGAATTTATTTCTCTCTGGTTTGTTGCTTTTCAGTTGCTCACTTAAATTCCCTTTATGTTTTCGGGTGGCTAACAGAGAACAGAACAGAAAACACCTTCTCTGAGGATAAAGGACTCCTGTGGCTATTTGTGGTCTGAAGCTGATGCTTCCAAACCACGGGCATGCAGTGTTTGACCACAGCTGACACTCGTTCAGGCTTAGTATTTATTAATGCAGATTGTGCAAAAGCAGTAGGCTGAGCTGAAGCAGCTGTGGTGTTCTCCAGGAGCAGTTTTGCTGGTTCATTTATCCCTGCAAGGTAGGGCTGTGAGTGTCTCTGACTGCAGAAGCAGCGTGTGAGTCTTGCTTTCTATTGCCTTTGCTTGGCAGGGCTCTGATCTTGGGTGTGAGAGACCAGAACACTCACCAGTGTGTGTTGAGGTAATGGTGAGGTTGGAGCTCTGTTGTCCCACCAAAGTGTTTTAGTGCTGGCAGTGATGGTACCTCTTAGGAGCAAGGAGTGTAACATGAGTTCAGCAGAGAAGCCTTCATAAGCCAGCAGAAAGCGTCTTGTGATTAATCATTCTGCATGGAAAGGTAACTGCTAGTTCTGTTAGTGTGAAGTAGTGTTTTCAGTGTGCTGAATGTGAGCCACTTTCCACTTGCAGGGTGGCACCTCTTCCTCCTTGCAAAGTGTATTTGCATGTTTGTGTAGTAATAACCGTGAGGTGCTGCTGTGTGCCTTGTGTGATGAGCTGGCTGCTGCTCCAAGGCCAAAAGTGGTCTGCGTGGGTTCCTGAGCTGCTGTGATGCCCAGAGATCTCTTTGGAGAGATCCCACCTTCCTCGAAGGGCTTTGAGGGAAGAGAGTTTGTAACGTTCATCCTTGCAGATCACCCATAATAAAAATGTCCTTTTAGCCTCTTGGGAGTTCTTGAATTAACTCCTGTTTTGTTGGGTGGCTTTTTCCTGGTGATTTGGTTTGGACAAATTGTCCCTTGATGAATAATGCTCCTGCATTTCAGTAGTATAAATTTAAGATAGAAGCAGTTTTAACTCTGTATTTGATTATCACTTATCATAAAATGTTTCTGAAATGCAGACAGGGTTAATTATTACCAATCTAAAAGAGGCTTAAAACTGACAAGTTTTGAGTTTGAATTTTGCATTGGTAATCTGTTCTCACACCTTAAAAATAAGTAAATTAAGAATAGCATCAGTGAGGCCTCTGCAAACTGCAGCGATTTTTGAAAGCTCTGACTTGGGAATGCGGTCGAGGTGAATTGTAAATGATTATGGCAGAGAACAGGCTTTATAAATATGTCAGGGTGTCCTGGGCTCCATTAATGATCTGTTACTTTCAGTTAGGGAAGATGCTGATGTTTACATTTCCCAAAGCAATACTTTCAGTTTCTGTTCAGAAGTGCTTTTGCTTTTAACCACTTTGGATTTCAGTACTGTAAGCGTGTAGAGAGCTCTGTCTGTTTGGAGCAGTTGTTTCAGGCTTGCTGTCACTGAAGAGAAGTTGTTTTGGCACCCTTCCCCAGCCTAGAAACACAGGGAGAAAAACCCCAACGCTGAAACAGAAAAGCAGAATGCTGGTAGGAAGGCTGGAGGTTGCTTTTCTTGAACTGAAGAGGCTTTGTGTCTGCTCTCTGGGTTTGCACAGCTGCCCAGTGAGGCTTTTGAGATTGCTCCCACAATGGGTCAACCAAGCACCGAAACGCTTTATGGGGCCAGCCCTGCTAATTCTGAACTGTGTTCTGCTCCTCAAAACCAAAGGAATGGGGTCTGTCTGTATGTACGTGCTTAGGTTATGGTGGATGTTCCTTGTAGGCAGTTATTGTCCAGCATCTACAGAAACTTGTCTAGCTTGTGACAACAAATGTAGACTGAATAGTGACAAATCCCAGTGCCTTGATGGGTGACTTTGGTATGACATGTCAAAAATACGAAGGCTTAACCAGACCATCTATAGATTGGGTTAAAACCATATATATAATCCTTTAAAAAAGAAACGTAATGTGGGGGCTCTTGTTTACTGGGAGCTCAGTGTGGTGGCACGGCTGAAAGACTAACGAGGCCTTCCTGGAAAAGCCTTTAAAAGTTGAAATGCAAAGCAAGATTAAAATGCTCTCTTTGAATGTATTTCCATCGTACAGATTTGAATAGGTGATTTAGAGAGAAAATCCTTTGGGCTTCAAATCATTGCATTGTGTAGAACAGCAGGGGAAGAAACGCTTTACATTTCCCTTTCTGGAATTTTTTCTTAAAGGATTCCTTAGGAATTTAGTGAGTTAATTCTGCCCCAAAGCACGCACCCGAATTCTTGACCCATCTTTGTATCCCTGAAATAATCAGATATTTTCCTTTGGTTGATGTCAAGATGTAATTTTAAAAGCAGTGATGATTTTCACTGTTAATTTTGTTCTGAGCTTGCGGTGTCCATTTTATTTATGATGTGGTCTTGGCTCTATTAACAGTTGGAACAAGAATGACAGTCAATAAATGTAAAGAAATCTAAGCTTCAGCTTTGTAGCACATGGCATTCATTTGGGTGACATCAAGGAGTGGCATCTAGTGAATATGAAAGGCAACTGCATCTATGTATGTGTGTTGCAAATACTGGTTTGTAGCTCATCCTGGATAGCTGGATCAGGTTGGTTCTTCATACGTGATGCTTTCACCTCTCAAAGTGCCCAGCAAGGCTAAGGAAGTGTTCTAATACCATTGTCTGGCTGGAGCGTTTCCTCTGCGTGGTGCACATGAGGGTGCAGGCGTGTGGTGGCTGCTGTGAGACCACAGTGGAAAGTTGTACGTGAGCCAGATCTGGCACGTGGGAATCCCTCGTCTTTAAAGCTCAGCTCAGACTCCATAGGAGCACAGACTGGACCTGTGGTTTCCAGCTCAGCTCAGCTCCACATCTCATAGTTGCATCACAGGAGGCTTTGAGGTACGTTGAGCAACTTGATACCCAGTGCTTGTTGTTGTAAACCCAGGCTGGGAAAGCAGAAGTGGCATTTGCGCCCCATGCATGTGGCTCAGCTCTGAATCAGCCGCTGACGTTAATAAGCATTTGTGGACTAAATATATTTTTAAGCTGTCCGGCTGCTTGCTCCTGGTGAGGTCTCTGAGATTAATGGTCCTGAAATGTTACTCACGTTTGCTCTTCCTCCAGGATCAATCAGACCTGTGCAAGCACTGTTATTGTTTTAAATGGCTGTGCAAGAAGGTGCAGGAGTAGAGGGGTCACTTTTCATGAAACTATTGGTCAGGCATAAATCTTTGTTAACTGAAGCAGTGTACCACAGCAGAAGATACCAGTGGTTTTCCCAAGCATGGAGAGAGTATATTGGTGTTTTCTTATAAGCCTTTGCTTGCGGATGCTGGTCTTAAGGCTTGAATGCAGGTCCGCTTTGAGGAGACGCTTTTTCTGATGTGGATGTGGACCCAGATTTGCATGTTCTGGTGCAAAACACAGCTCCTTTCCTGACCTGAAGGGGAAGGGAATATTTCTGCAGCTGTGGAGTTCAGTGAGTTAAAGGCAGCTTTACTCTGACCGAGTGGCTCTCTGGAGTGTGTGGGAGCTGCTGAGGCCCCTTGCATGCATGTGTGGCCAAGTTATCTGCTGATCTCTGTTGACTTCCTGAAGCCGTGCTGCCTGCCCTGGGTGACTTGGCAGGGGAAGGGCTGCACATACTCCATCCAGCTTTCCCTTCTCCATCCACTTGGTCAGACTTCGCACTGCAGAGAGCTGTTGTTCTGTTCTGGCTGTTGGTTGAGGGACAGCAGGGGCAGACAAACTGAGGATAAAACAAGAAATTAAGGAAGACTTAAAGGAACTCAAATATGCTTTGGGAGGTCTAAGAATCATAGAGTAGTTTGGGTTAAAGCTCATCTAGTTCCAAGCCCTTGCAGTAGGGCTTCCACTGGACCAGCTTGCTCAAAGCCCCATTCAACTGTAAACATGTCAAGAAGAGTGGAGTGATGGCTGGGATGGGGGATATAGCACATGTGTGTGCCCTGAAGTGCAAACCAGGTGCTATAAGGTGGCATTGAAAACAGTTTCCAGAGATTGGAGGTAATGATGAGTCTGTGCCTGAAGGAATCTCTTAGAAAGGCAATGTGCTGCTTGGCATAACAAAGCAAACCACGTAAGCTGCTTGGCAGGTAACACTGTGTTGCCTGCTCTCAGTTCCTTCTGCTCTCAGCCCTCCTGGCAAAAATCAGCCTTGGAGGAAAGCAGGTGTCTGCTGGCTGGGAAATGAACTGCAAATGGGCTGCCTGGGGTTGATGTTTCCTGAGCTCTGTGGGAAGGGAGCTGGGTCTGTCCTCCTGGGTGCTGCTGGTTCACCAGCCCATCTCTGCCATCCCTCAGGCCTGGCTGCTCCATCCTCTGCAGCAGCCATGGGAGGTGCCTTCTCTTCACTCCTCCTCCAGGTGTGGAAGGACTTGTGGGGTTTATAAAGGCAGCTCCAGTTTGTTTCCACCCTCAAATGTGGGATCCTGCGTGGTCTCCGGGTTGCTAACTGGAGGAATGCTGCGATGTGACGGTTTTTGTGTGTGATGAGGGAAATAGTTCAGGGGAGAGTTAGGGTGTTTACAGAGAGCAGCTGAGGGTGGTCAGTGCAACGCGTGCGAGTGGGTTTTCTTCTTTCTCTTTTTCGCTTTGTTTTGGTTTTGGTTTAATTTCCATGAGTTGGAGATGCCGATGACTCAGGGCTTGGAATGCACTTTAAATCCCCGAGGTGCTCACTGCCGCCTACTATCACGTATTGAATTTCTGACGTACCGGAGGGATGTCTGCAGAGAAACTCTGATGTGCAATTAGAAAGCGTTGTAGCTTTATGTTGTTTGCATAGGAGCCATTAGCATGGTATAACTGTGAAAAGAATGCAGCTTTATTCTTGCTGTTGATTTCCCATGGCAGTTAAGTAACTGTGTTTTATCTTCCTCTAGGATGTTGACACATGTGGACCAACAGTGACATCCTTCTCCAGCAATGCTGTCTTTACTCCCTCCTGCATTTGGAAGCATCTAGAGAGATATTTTGCAGAAGGTAGGTCCTGGCATTTCAGCTGGGTGGCTGTTCTTTTTCTTCTATGATAGGGGAAAAACATTTAGATGTTACTAGGGAGAATGGTAATGAGACTGATGGATGCTGCTGCTGGTGAGAGGGGGGATTAACCTTACCTTGGGTTCCACTTGAATAGGTGCTCAGGGGAAAGCATAAAATGGAGCCTGGAAGAATGGCTGTATGAGGCTTGGCAGTCAAAGGGCATGGTTTGCTTAAATTGCACAGATGCGTGTGTTGGTAATAAACCTCTTTATACCGAAAACTCAAGCTCTTTGCTTGCTCCTGCGTAGTCAGCACCCTTGCTTATCTAAAATCTTTCAAACAAATAAGTTAAAAGGGAGAATGGCTGCGCAGATGTGCAATTAACATAAATTCTTTGTGTCTATTTTAATCTAATGTGGGCTTTTTCCCCCCAAAAATCTTGACCTTGTTGCATGTTTTTTGTGTTGAATTAAGCAGTGTGCAGCCTCTGGTGTTGCCATAAAATTGTGGTTAATTTCTACCTTTTTTCCCCTCTCTGAACTTTTAATTTGTTTTACATTGCCAAAAGGATTGACATGCAACATAGAATGTAATTGATGAAGCATGTACCCCGTGGTGTTCTTTAATAAGTAGATTTGAAGAGATTTTATGCTCATAATGAGTGTACGTTCCTGCTACTCTGTTATGCTGTCACCTGTGGAGTATTGCTTGTGGGTTCATTGTGTATGTGGCCAGCTCTCATCAGACCTCTTCTGTGTGGATTCTAGGACTGTACAGCATAGTGTCAAACCTGCCTCTAAAATTAGTGACTGGGCAGGGGTTTTCGGTAGATGGGGTGTCAGCTTCAGGCTGAATGTATAGTTCTGCATCATCTTATATCCCCCAGTACATCCCTCACCATTCCCATGTTTTTTCCTGTATTGGAAAGGGTGTGTTTAACTTCTAACTCCACCCAATGTTTCTCTTTGCGGTGATGCTGTGGTATAGCAGCTGTGCATTTCTCCTGCTGGATGCTAAAACTCCTATTGCTGGTTTTTGCTTTAAGAGCAACAGATTTGTGGGAGGAACAGAAAGTACAGATGAGTTTGGATCCAAGGCTGTTCTCTTATCAGACTGAAACATCCTTTCAGTTTCCCTGGGTTTATACCTTGGGGTCGTGGCAGTTACACTGAAGCTGCAGTGACACCAGCTCTGTATTAACGTGCAGTATCTTGGCTAGAAATCCTTGAAAACTGAGGGTGATTTGAATACCTTAAAAACCTCGTGTCTGGAAATCGGCTCCCAGTGAATACATTGCCATTCCCATGTCGATTCCCTTCCCGAAGCCTCTTGCTTCAGGGTTAGCAGAGCCAAAAGCCATCCCGGGTAGGCTGCTCCCAGTGCTGCAGCTTGTCCCTCTGTGGGACTCTTGGTTTCTTCAGGAGAGAGCCTGACAGCTTCTGCCCCCTGCAGCTCTCTGAAGGAGCTGTGGACAGGTCTCTCTGGGAACAAAAGCTGCTGTCAGCAGCTTTGACAGAGGAGAGGCATTAATTGCCATGTGGATTTGTGCTCCTGTGCTGAGGGAGAGCATCTATGTCCCAAGAGCTTTGCCTCCTTTGCTTTAGGTCACGCACTCCCTCTTTGCTCCCCCCGTAAGCTGTTACAGAGGAGAGTGTGTTTCTTTGAATTAGTGGTAACAGCAAAGAAGAAATGCAATCCTTAGCAATATTTAGGGTGTGCTTTGCCCCTAGGCTGTGGCTCTACTCATTTCACTTGCCTGAAGGACTTAACAGGGCTGAGATTTCAGTAAGAGAGGTGCCTGAGTGGTCATTAATTTCCTGAGCTGGTGAGGGAAAACTGCCTTCAGAATTGTATTCGCACAAATGAATCTGTGCGGCTTGCGTCACTGGAGAGCCGGTAATGTCTGTGGATTGACAGGTAAGGAATGGAGCGAGAAAAAATGGGTTTTAAACCTTGTCAGGGAATGCAGCCTTCATGAGAGCCAAAAAAAGCTGAATAGCAATGTCCAGGAAAACGCTGTAGGCACAGGGTAATTTTCCCCTCTGTTCTACCAGCATCCCTGTGCAGCCCTTTGCTTTTCCAAACCTGCAGGGTTTGGATCCAAACTGCTGGACAGAGTGAAAAATGATGGGAGGGGGATCCTCTGCAAGTCAGACCTGGCAGTGGTTTGCATAGCATCATTTCAAAATCTAGGGAAGTGTTCTCAGTCTCTGCTGGGAGCAGAATGCGAGGGACGTGTGTGTACAAGCCCTGAGTGCCTGTGATGTTTGCAGGGGGGACTTTGGCCAAAAGTCACTGGGGGAAGTAGTGTGATGGGGGAGATGGGGGATGCAGAATGAGGAGGTACCTGCTGCTTGGCCCTTGAGCATCCTCATTTCCAGCTGCCCGGGGCACTGCACTGCTTTCGAGTGTTTCCGCCAGTCCTGCAACTGCAGGAATCCGGATGAGATGAGGAGTGAGTGTTTCTGTAAGGAGCGTCAGAGACTGATGTTGGGCAGGGGGCTAATATATGTGAGAAGGGAAAGCAGATGAGGTGAAAGCAGATGGAATTACAGGATGCCTTAGGTAACATAGGAGGCAGGCTGGGGATAGAGGTGTTGTGCTGTTCCCTCTGAACAATCTGTGCTCCTCACTGAAGGAATGTGTGGTGTCTTGTCACAAGGAGGCACAGGTTTGCTTTGCATCTGGGTCCATCTAATGCCATTCCAGCACTCCCTGCCTTGCCTGTTGCACCTGACTTTGAGCCTGTGTCATGCTGTGCTGTGATTTTCCACCCCTGGCTGTGAACTGTGACAAGCTTTTCCCCTTCCAGAGCCTTGTGTCCTTTTATATGGGCACAAATTGCGGCTGACTCTTAATTTTCTGTGTCCTGTGCTTATCAGGGGACTTGCTGCGTGACCCCATGATGTGAGAATTGTACCCCTTGTGTGGGTAAATCTATGGAAACAGACTGAATGCAGTGGAATCTGTCCTCATGTTGGCTCCTTCAGAGCCTGTATTGCAAAACACTTTACAGTGAGTTAGATCAGGTTGATAACACTTTAGAGAGCTGGGTGATGGCTGCATTTGTACTGGTGAGGAGAGGAACCCTGTTTGGTAGCGTAATGGAGCAGTAGAATTGTGGCTTTCCCCTATCTTGATGGGTAAAGGTTGTGGGTTAGTGTGACACTTGCGACAGTGCCAGGCAGGGAGAAGGGGAAGATGCTAATAGATAAGGGAAGGGAAATGGGGTCTTGTAAAGGTAGGAGGTAGTTACAGGTAACCTGATTTAGACCTGACAGTCTGGCACATAAGTGTTTGGAAAGGTACAGAAGGATCCCTTTCCCAAGAGGGAGTCTCCTGTATAGTCTGGCCCTATGGAATTTCTAGTGGAAGTATGGGCAGGTTTTTCATTCTGTTGTTTTCCTCCTCATGCCATAGAAACTCTCGACATGAGGAACTGTTTGGTCATGTATATTTAACTGGGAGGAAAAGAGCTGTGACACTGGTGTGGTTGTAACCACAAACTAACTGACAGTTTCCTGCTGCAAGTAGCTTACTATAGATCTGAACCTTGCTCGTTTGTGTTCCTCTGTGCTGTTTAAATGTCTAAGGAAGATTCCACTGCTTCTGGCCGCTTGTTTTTGACAGTCTGTTGTAATGTGGGGATGGTGGCACGAAGAGAGATCATTACAGCACTAATACAAATCCAGGTGAAAGGCCAGGCGGCTTCTCTATTTTACAGTCTTGTCTAATGTAAAAGTCAAGAAGTAACCCCATTAAATATGTGTCAGGCTGGTTTTGCAATTACATTTGCATGTACCTCTGTTTATTTCTCGGGAGAAAAGACCTAATCACATGAACCTACCTGCATAGCTGATATTTCCACGGCTTCATTACTTGGTTGTACCTCTCCCTCCTCCTCCCCATTCCTTCTTCTCTGTGGTGTGTTAAATATCACGGCTGCAAAAACGAGGGCACGTTTTTTCCCTGCTGTTCCCATTCCAGCTGGAAAGCTTGGACAGATCCTTCCCTTGTGGTTTGTGATACTGTAAATAAAGGCTCGGGAGGTCACACGTTTTCCATCTCAAGTTATTTTGATTCCAGAGCTGGAATGGGGGGGAGGGAGGAGAGAAATAAAAATAAGGCAACAAACCCAAACTGCTCTGGCTTGTTGTGGGAAGCAGAACCCATAAATGCAAAGGGAAAACCCATTGTAAAAAAAAGCCTTTACAAGAAGACTCAGTCTTTGACTAAAGCTGAGGCTTGGAGAGCTGGGGTTGAAGATTTCAAAGGTCTCTTCCATTAAGCTTTGGAATCAAAGTTGCGTACAGAGGAGAGGCCCTGAACAGCAAACTCCTGCGATCTGGTGCTGTTCCTCAACCACTCTGAGAAACCTGCTGCCTGGCTTCGAAGGCATATTGGCATGACTCTGCAAGCATATTGGTGAGTGATTTTACCTATGTTCATGTGAGTATAGTTACTCAGGTGCTTAAATGTCAGTTAAGTGGGCTTTTAAGGGCGGAGTTGGTATACTCTGGCTGTAGACGTCAGTGGCTGTGATGTATCTTGTCCTTTGGCTGTAGTTGCTGCCTGCAGCCCAGGGCAGCACCTCATGGTCTGGGGCATTCAAAATAAGTGATAGGGTTCTGAAAATCAGCACAGAATCACAGTGTGTTGTGGTGGCTTTTACTGCTCTGATCACAGCTGGTGTCCTTCATCTGGCAGATTTTGTCTCAGCTATGTCCCTTTCCCTGTTGGTGTTTGAGGCGTTGACTGTTCACAGCAAACCCTGCTTAGGTTTAAACTTAGATTTCATACTTTGATATTTTTGTAATCATGGTTTGGATTTACTAAGAAATGAGCTCAGAACAAGGTCCATTGGGCTTTACTACTGGGTGGTGATATGCAGAGTATGATTAATACTGGTTTGCAGTGGAGAAACTAACAGGTACCGGCAACTGCGTCTCTTACTTCTGAGTTTTGAAGAGGCCTTTTCCTGGTAAAGATTTCTTGGTTATTTGTTATCAAAACAGGATACAAAAAGTGGATGTAATTTGTCACTGCAGAACTCCCGTTGTACTTTGAAACTGCAGAAGTATTTCTTTTTCCATAAACTGTTATAAGTGTACAGCAGGAACAAGAGAGCAACATTCCACATCTAGATGTTAATCTCTGCACAGGAGAGTCTTCAATTCAATAACTTTTCTTTTCTTCCTTGATCTTCTTTTGCATTTTCTTTCCTTTAATGGGCACATGACATATGGACATAAAAAATAATGGCCCAATTTCACCCCTGCTGTAGCTCATTGACGTCATTAAAGCTACAGCAGGGATGACTTGGCCCAGATTCTTTAAAAATAAGACCTGATGAGCAACCCCTCCTGGAAAAGCTCTGTTGAGAAGGTTGTCCTGAGCGTAGCATAGTGCAGATGCTGTGCAGTTCACTGTGACATTCAGTAAGATTCCCATTGGTGCCCTTCCTGTGAAATGGGAATTTCACCCTTCCCGGAGGAGTCCACAAGGCTTCTTCTTGTGAACCTGCTTTTACCATACCTCAATGGTGGGATGGAAAAGGGCAACTGATGAAGTGAGAGGAGGCCACTTAAAGGCAGATCTGGATGGAGGCGCTTGCTTGGAAGTTGTTAGAGATGTTTTCTCTGAGGACTGAGCGCCAAAAGATGGGAATCACGGAAGAAATATTCGGTTGCCTTGAGCATATTTTTAGGAAGGCTGTATCTGTTTTGTCTCTGTGCTTTTCTCTAGCTGCTCCCCAGAGGTAGTGTTCTCTGCAATGTCAGAGTATTGTCATACAAGGATTAGCCATCTGAACGCGGCAGCTTTCTCTTCCCTCACATAAAAGGGGCACTCCTGGGTTCAGTATCTCAAAGTAGGTCTAAGGTGGAGCTGCTTTTGCAGGCCATATTGCCCTTTTTATAACGTGGCATAGAAATAGAAATTACAGGGAATATAGGTGAAAGAAGGCAGTGGAAATCATGGTGAAAATAGAAGATTTGACCTTGACTCAGCCTGAATTAAGCTGAAATGTACTTTCAGATCTGAACAAGCTGAAAACAGAGACAAATGTGAAAGGTTCTCAAGAGCTGTTGACTTTCCATTTACTAAAATAGTGGCGGTGATTCGTGGATGGCAGTTCTGAAAACCTTTATGCTAACTCACAAAGTGTCTTGCTTGCAGTTATTTATAACTGCAGGAAGAAACACCTTTAAAGAGCAAAGCCCCAAAGCTCTATATGTGGTGGGTAAATGCTTGATCACCCTTTATACAGCCAATATTCATTGCCTAGAGCATCTTTAATTTAACTGAGTTCTTGGTGGTAATAACTGTATCTGGCCAAGACAGGTTCTCTTGCAGTGAGTCCAAGAAATCAGATAGTTCTTTTTCCTATGCCAGGCTCTTCTGGTCCACTGAATGTAACTGCAAGAACACATAGTTCTTCAGAAGGAAAATGCTTACTGTGTTTTTGGTGACAGCTGAAGCTAACTTGGGAGAAGGAAAGATGGAGCAAATAGCACTGTTGTCTGCTCATGAGAGCATGTTCGTTTTAAGGGAATTGAAGTTGGAAAGTTTCTTGCAGGCGGAAGCCAGAATAGTGTCAAAGTGACATTCACTTGTATAAATAGTGAAGGGAGAATTAGATCTTTAAAATATATTCAGTCTTTTGATTAGTCATCCAGAACTCTGCTGGTGAGAAAACTGGGCTTAGCCTGATATATGTCCTTCCAACAGTGGAAAAAGTCAGTAAACCCGAGACTTTGGGATAGCCAGAGAGACCATGCAGGGGCTGGCAGCAGACTTCCGAGGAAGAGCATTGATGCCAGTGGAAATAGAGAGAGAAAAGGTAACTGAAAGCTCTGCAGCCTTAAGGGCTCTTGGAAGCAAGAGGTATTTGATGTAATGCAGATAAGGGTGATGTTAGCTTCTTTTTATTGCATAGAATACACCCTTATCTGATGAAACTGGCCTGCTCTGAGATTCTCTTTCCCTAGGACCTATAGGACTAAAGGTGGAGCCCTCACCGTCCCTCTCCAAGCGGACTGATGAGCAGCATGGGTTGAATAGTTATGACAGATCCAGTAAATGCTTTATTGTTGGAGGGAAGGGTTGAAGAGAGGATGAGTACAAGGATCTAAAATTGTATACCTTTTTGACTGATCCAAGCAGTTAATTTTCCAGAGGCAGGCTATGCAGCACATCAATATGCTACGATGGGTGTTAGTGGAGTATGGGAATGATTAATTTCTGGGGTATGTGGTATAGAGATTCTTGTCCTAACAATCAGAAGTGTTTCTTTTGGCTGCCAATATGATTTTTCAGGAAGGCGTACAGTTGTTAACGGGCAGTAGCACGCTGTTACGTATGCACTTACACAAAGCACATACATCCCTCTGAATGAAGGGCGGCTTCCTTTCTGCAGGCTGTGCAGAGCACAGCTCACACAGCACTCTGAGGCAGTGCTGGGGAATTACGTGCTACAGCCAAGTCTTGGTTTATGTCCTTTGGAACATCCATGTGTGGCTGTGCACATTGCACAGATGTCCTCAGGGTGGCTGTGGGTTATCAGCGAGATAACCTCGGCTCAGCCCTAGCACTAAAACTGTTGTGATGGGAGCAGCTGCCTGGTTGTGACCACTTGTGGTTGCATCTCAGCTTCACAGCTTCAAGTGGAAACTGTCCAGAAAGTGCCACTCCTCACTGAGGCAGGATGTTCTGCAGGACGAGTCCATGGTAATAGCTGTGCATGGGCATGCTGGCTGGGAGCAGAGAAAGATGCCCCAGGGGATGTATTGACAGACTCTCTTGTGCATCCGTTTTGTTTGTGAAGAATCATGAGTTGAAATCAATATGCAGATCAGGAGTATCTAAAGATAATACTTTGCTGTTTCTGCATCATCACAGTGATTGTGTTTATTAAGTAAGAAAAAACAAAAGGGGGGGATGCAAATACCGTATTTATTCAGATTAGAAGGGAACGTGGGGATAAAGCCCTGGAGAAAATGGGAACTGTTCTGTATTGAAGGAGAACTTTCAATTTATGTGACTGGAAATTTTAACCTCTTCTGGATGATTAAACTGTTAAGCTCTACAGTAGCAGGCTCACTTCAGCTCATCGCCTACTAAATGCTGAGGTTCCACTGGGTGCTCTTAAGTCCTGGAGAGGCCCATAAGGTTCAGCTGTATTCTCAAGAGCTCAGAGAGAGTAACAAGGAATTAAGAAAGGGAAACTTTCTGATAGCTCTGTTTGTGCTTATGAAAGAACTAAGCAAATAACCTTGAAATTAATTGGAGGTGACCTCTTGATCAGTGACTGGTTTGTCTCCTAATTCTTCTGTGCGTAGCTAGAACACAACCTACCCAGAAAAGTTGTTCCTTTTTTTCCCCTATTTTGAGGTTTATTTTGATGGATTATGTTGCCGAGGATCTTTTGAAGGTTATTTCTGAGAAATGCTGCCAGAATGCTTATTAATATGTGACAAGGCCCAGGTAGAGTCCCTTTTGAGAATTTGGCTGCTCTGTGCATCCTCAGCAAGGGGCAGTGCCTGTGCTGAAGTCTCTGAGTCCTCCCAGTTCCCTGCCCACGCTGGGCCTGGAAATAACTCTGTCAATAGTAGAAATGTCACAGCAGGAATGACTCGCTGGATGTGCCCAGTTCCATTTATCTAAATGAGCTGTGATCTTGGATTTAACATGCTGTTCCATAGCTAAGATAAGAGGCCCATGAATTAGATTATTGTTGGAAAAAATAGAGGGGTGCCGATATAAATACTTCTGTGAGAAGTTTAGCAGAGCATTAGTGAGTCTTTTTTACATTTATGAGCAGCAGCGGTCAAAGTAGTATCCTGCAAACGATGCTTGCCACATGATAGGAACTCCAGGCATTAAAAAAGCATGAATCAGACTAAGAACTGTAGGGCTCTTCTTTTATTTGGCTTTGAGTCTTCAGATGTCAGTGCAAAGCCTTAATCAGGAGCTGTGTTGGCGAGAAACTACCATGTGAAATGGAAGGGGAGGATGTGGGCTGAGATGCTCCTGAGTGGTCGAGGTGCTCCCCAGCACCCCAAGGAGGTTCCTGCCCCACAGGTGTCCTCCTCTCAAGGGTTCTGTGGGTGCTCTTGTCTCTTTTGTTTCCACATCATAGAATCACAGAACAGTTTGTGTTGGAAAGGACCTTAAGCTCATTCAGTTCCAACCCCTGCCATGGGCAGGGACACCTCCTACTAAACCATGTCACCCAAGGCTCTGTCCAACCTGGCCTTGAACACCACCA
>JANRGW010019138.1:6939-24416 GCA_024733675.1 Psilopsiagon aymara | reverse complement strand
TGGTTTGTGTTATACCTTAGTTACTAAACTGTTCTTATCTCAGCCTGTGGGAGTTGCATTCTTTTGATTCTCCATGTGGGAAACTGCGTGGCTGATTTACAGCCTAAACCACGATAACTGTACTTTGGAGATGACGTATGTTACCTGTTCTTGCAGCTTCGTGTGATAAATATAGTTACTTTGGATGAATAATGGCAGATCATGATGTCTCCTAGCAGTGTGAATGAAGACGGTTACCGTGTTGAGTGTGTAGCTTTGCCAGCACTAATTGTACTGACTATGGAGAAATCAAACTATTTCTTCTTAAATGTACTTTGTATAAAGTTACTGATGGGGAGGAAGGGAGCTTTTAAGAGTACTAAGGAAGTCTGGTTCTTCATTTTTCAGTGTGTTTGGCTCTGACGGCAAAAAGCAAGGGCAGATGATGTTCACCTTCAGGTTGCTAATATTTCATATAGAGCTTTAAAAGAAAAGGAGAATTAAAAAATGCTATAGGATCAAAGCAACCAGACCAGGTTATGAACCTTAAATAAAAATGTGAGGAGCTTACAGAAAATGTGGGGAAATTTTGTCTTATAATTTCAAGTATTTTTTTCTCATGGGAAAAGTAGCACTTCGCTTTAATAAAAGAAAATCAATAGCTACAAGCACAACCCATTTGCTGTTTGATGTAAATATGTTATCTGTTCTCTGGGCTTTTTTTTGTTCAAGGTGTAAAATAATTATTGAAGAGGGCTGTTTCATCTCCATAGAGTACAAAAGTCCTTTTGCTAATTGCCACATCAAATGACTAGAGGACCCCAATGGAAGCCTTCAAATGACTGTGAAAAAAATTCAGGCCATCACTAAATGCTGGGCACTTTCTTCGTGTGTGTGATTTCCCAATGCAGATTAGGTTACTTGGGTGTAGGCTTATCACACAGGAAAGGCCCGGCTGCAGATTAGTTCTGCACCATTGCATGTCTGTTATGTCAGCTTCATCCTTGACCAAATCGATCGCTAGCACCTTTATTGTATTTTTGTGATACAAAAGAACACTGGACTGTCCAGGCAACAAAAGAAGCATCAGAAGGCCTACTGTGTTTCTAAAGTGTTACTTCTCTACTTTTTGTCATGCACCAGTGACATGAGTGCTGGGTCCCAGACTTTAACCTCACACAGAGTCAGAAAAAAGCTGTCAGTCTCGGCTTGTTCAAAGACTATTCCTTTGTGAAGATCTACCAAAGCAGTATGGTCCATATACTCACTAAAGCATGCTAAGGAGTCAGAAAGTCATAATCCGCCATTGTACTTATGGCCATTCACATTTTCCTCCATAGCTGGTGCCCAATTACCAGTGCTGTAATTTTTTCTATTGTTAGAAAGCCATAAGGGTTTCGCTACCACTTATCCAGTTGGGGTCATGACCTGATGTATTTAGGCTCTGCAAATATAAGTAACAGTTCTCTTATCAGTGTCACCAGGACTCTTTAACACTTAGCAAGCAGAAAGATAAATATACTTGGCAGATACAATTTGATCCATTGCTAGGCCTTCCATTTTACCAATGACCCATTGCGCTCTGCCATTCAAGGGTATGTTAACTATTATAACCTTATACCCTTCAGCACCAGCTCGGAAACTGTCCAACTTATGCTTACAGAGAAGACTTGCATATGATAGCCTGTCATCCTGATTTATACCACAAGGTGTTTGCACTAGGAAACCAGTGATAATTCTGCTTTGGTCTCGTAGCAGAATTTTTACTAACTTAACACCAGGACAAGAACTGGGCTCTGTCTCAGGCCAGTTTGCTTCCAGGAGGAAGCCAAAACCATCTGATTCCTGGCTGCTATAATCTGAAGCATTGTTTTTTACTTCTTGATTTCTTTTGATTAAATGGCTGACTTAAACATTGTTATATGCTATTTTAAACTCAGATTCTGAATACTTTCCTCTTTCTGCCAGCCACAAGGTCTACATGAGACAGGACAAGGTTCTGGCTTCAGGAAGCCTCCAGGAGACTTCAGATTCTCTCATTTGTGTATTCCTCTGGCAAGCACTGAAGTAAGTACTCTTAGCAGGGTTATGTTTAGCAGGCACATATTTAAGAAGGGCTAAAGATGTAGCCTCAGATCTAGAAAAGCATCTGGTTTAAATATAATAGGACAAGAATTTGAATGTGAAACACTGGTGTGAAAATCCCATAGTAAAATGATCAAGATAGGCTGGAGCTTTCTGTTATCTTGAAAATGCATCTTGATTGACCTGAGGTCTGAAACTTTGAAGCATTTGATTGTTGTTTCTTCGACAGTCTCTTGAGAAACCTATCCCTCATTTTTCTCAGAATGAATCTTCCAAATGCTATTTTACAGTCTACACATAAAGGAACTGAAATGCTATTCTTACCAGAACAAATAGATGCTCAGTAGTCAAACTTCCAGATTGCTTTGCAAATCTGTATCTAAGTCTTCCTTATTCTCACTGTAGAATTTCTTTGATTCTTGCATTTAGGTTTTATTAACATCATCATAAACTGCATGGATGGATGTATGGGAGGATTAATGACAAAGGTCTTGTCCTATCAGTTCCCTTATTAGATGTTTGGCAGGGAGGAAGTGGTTTGGTCCGTAAGTATTACACTGTGAAGACAACTCCATCAGTATTTGTAGATGACTAGTTCAAAGCCCACCCATAAGAATCTTTTCTCACTCAGAGTGATATGCACTGGAAGACATAACCCTGAACTTTTTAGAGCAGCATGAAATCAAAAGAGCTTCACAACTAGAGGGAGCAGAATGTGTTTTTCATATGGTCTCTTACAAATTTTTCTGCAGTGCTGGGGAGCATGCTCTGACTCCTAATATGAAGAAATTCAGTAGTGTGCCATTGTCAACCACATTTGATTAGACACAAAGCAATACTGGCAAATACCAGAGCCAGTCCTTGCAGCAACCATGGAGACTTTACACCTTAAGATGCCCCGTTTAAAATGACAAAGATTTCGTAAGATGCTTTTACTTATTTCCATCATGTTGGCAATTTTTATGACCACTACAAATATCTTCTATTGGAGTAGCCTCCTTTATTAGGTTATAATATGCTTTAATTCCCTAAAGTGCTCATGTGCTAGTTAGTTGTTAGAAGAAAGAAGATAACTTCTTTTAGAAAAACAAGGAAAAAGTCAGTATTTACAGTAGAACCTAAACCAATTTGAAAGGATGTCTGAGATTCCTTATTCTTATTAAAATGGCTTAGCCAGAATTAATTTTTTGGGTGTTGAGAATTTCCTGGACAAAATGAAGAAGGCCGATAAAAAAAAAATTGCTTTGAATTTGCACAGCAATGTCAATTCAGGCTGATGACACCTTTTTTGTCATTAATCACTCCTTGGTTTTGCAGGGACTTGCTAAACCATCCATACTCATGTGGTTTGCACCCCTGGTTAAAATCAGGAGAAAAGAATGTCCATTTATTACATGCCTCTTGAAGTTCATATTGCTTCTCCCTTCCTCTGTTCCTTCATGAGTTTTGAAGTATGAGCAGAATACAGTTCTCACTCCAGAGGATACCAAAGTCCATGCTCTGATGACACAGTACAGGCTTTGCAAGCATGTCTTTACTGCTGGACAGCTGAACTTCTAAGTTGAGACTCTGTTAGTCTAGCCCAACTTAAATTATTATTATGAATATTATTATTATGAATATTATTATTATCATCATATTCATCATAATAATCATCATTATTATCATTATGCAACTGAATCTCCAGTTTAATTACTTTAGATTTCATTTCCTTTGATAGTACTTTATGGAAGCTCACTTTTTAAGTGGCAGCTATATGAGACTTAAACCAGACGATGTATTTTGAACTGTCATTCTTATCTGGAGCTGAAATGCTCAGGAGAATAGGGAACTCTTTTTTTGTTTTATTTTGTTTTTTTTTAAATGATGTGCTAGGGCGTGGAGTTTACTGAACTTTTAGCAAAGGTATATCGGGGTGAAACAGCTGCACATATTAAACCAGCAGTGAAATCCAGCTTTTTTTCATCTTCTCTGTTATACAGCTCTTTGTGAAATTATTCCAGAGGACCATCTGTAAATAATTGGTAACTAATGTAAGATTAAGTCCCTTTTAAGGTGGTGTAAATGGGACTGCCTGCACAGTACTGACACTAGTGATGGAGCCAGCACTGAGAAAACTGTCATAAATTGATTCACATTAAATGGTCTGATTCTCAGCTAATGGTTTTATAATTCATTGACATTAAACAAATGTGAGAACTACAAAATCTTGTAGCCACAAGGTGCCATGAGATAGCTGTTAACAGAAGGTCTTTGATGCTACAACTGGTAGTAGAGGCAGTTCCATACGGGAATCCTAGCACAAAGACCCACTTACAGGGCTACTGACAGAATAAAATGTAAAGCAAAATATAACAATTACTTTGATCATGCCTGGAAAACTTAGGTGAAAGAATCTGATGTGCTGACCTTACCTTTCCGTCACTGATTTCTTGTCTCTACTCTAGTTACAATTTAGAAGATATTTACAGAAAGTGTAATCAACCCATAACTTACATCAGTAAAAAAGTGGAACATTTCTCAAAACAGATATTTTAATCAAATATCACTTAGTAGTTTAAAAGAAATATTAGAAGTCTTCAAAAGTCCTGCAGAAGCAAGAATACAGCAAAAATAATACAACATTCTTACAAATACCCTTCACTGTCCTTCAGAAGCAGGCAGGGTGTCCTAATTGATAGTATATTCACATAAGGTGGAGGAGGGAACTGATAAAAATAGTTGGTTTTAATCAGGTTTTAAATTAACAAGCAAAATGTGTTGATATACATGACTGGCTCTGATATTTTTTTGATGTTTGCTCTTCCTCATTTTTCCTTAAAAAAAAGGCTGCTCCTTTGATAAGTGATAAAGCCTCCTTCTCCATTTTGTTTACCAGATAGTTTTCCTGTGTCTCAGGGAAACTCATTTCTTTACCAAAATGATGCTACTCTAAATGTACCAAAGAACAAGACATGGTTTTACCAAGATAGGGCGTTGACAGATTTCTTTGAGGAAGAAATACATTATGTTTAGTAATAAACTTAATTGATTGATTGATTTTTGATCACTGAGATTGGAATTTGAGATTTGTTGAATAGTATCTCTCACAGTCTGACTTCACTCACGGATTGGGATGGGGAAGACAAACTTCCTTGCCTTCCCAGATCTTGAGGAGCTTCTGAGGTTAGAACCAATGAGTTATTGTACAAGACTAACCGAATAGATGCAAATGAAAAAGTTTAATAGTGCAACAAACACTGTTTAAAGAAACTCACCCAGCAGCCAGTTCAATGTTTTGGCTTTGTTTAAAAGGTCAGCAGAATTAATTCACTGTTGCCAGAGAAGCTGACTAAATATCATGATGCTGGTCACTGATTGGAGGGTCTGACTATGGAGATTCAAAATGATTGAGGCCCATTTATCTTATTTTTATTGAGGACAATCCTATAATTCTATGCTCTTCCCTTTCCTGCCCCCTCCCAAGCTGGAACATTTCTAGATTGTTTTGTGATGTGGTTTAGAACATCCTTAGGATCAAACATCTGGTATATGAAATTAATCAATTATAAGCACTCATAAAACCTTCAAGCAAGAAGTTATTACTTGTCTGTGATTTCAGGATGTCAGTCAGACACTGTTTTTGCAGGACCACTGAGGCTCTGAAACCATGGCTGGTCCTGCTCTTTGGGGCACAGATGATGGCTCAGAGAGATTAGGTTTGAGTTCTCCCATCTATATTTACATTCACATCAATGTGGTTACTCATACCCAGAATTTATAGCAGAAAGGATGGAAAAAATATAATGTTAAATTGCCAATGATAATCAGCATTCAGGCAAGTATATTACTGGGAAGAAACAACACCTTTTGCCACAATGGGAAGGGGTACCCTGCTTGAAATGGGGTTTGTTGAGGAAAAAGCATGCATTTCTTATACAAGTTAACATGCCAAAACCCAATTAGAATAAAAATGTGAAACTCCCAGAAAATTAGTCTACAAATCTGGAAATAAGGCAAAATATATTTTGAAATTAAGTTCCAAGTCAAATCCAATTTTCAACTGAGTTTTTATTTTCAAAATTATACATTATCATTGACAATATTTTTAGTTTTCATTTAAAAAATAGTTTAAAGGTTTTATTTCTCCTTTTCTTTCTCTCTATTTTTCCTTGCTGGAAAATGGTGAATTATGAGAAAAAAGGGGGAAGTGCTTACTTCAAAGAATAAAAAATGTGGAGAAATTGAACACAACTTTACAGAGTTCTCAGCATTGCCCTCTAAACAAAACTCCAAAATGGTGAAAGAAAGTTGAAAAGCATAGAAGGAAACTAACTTTTTTCTGCTCCTGGTTTCAGTTTCCTCATTTGGTCTGTGGGAAATCTACTCAGACTGAACAGTGTTTCAGAATGAAGAATATCAGTTTTGTAATTTTAATTGCTCAACCCATTTAGTCAAGAATATTTCTATTTAACTTCATAGACTACACCCCCCCAACCAATAAAATAAAACCAGCTGTGCCAGGAATGTTTGTGCTGATTCGACTCCTACCTTTGCCCATGGACAAATATTTCAGAGGTTCTTGTGTTCAAATACTTTATTTAAATTAACTTTCTGAGAACCTAGATGTGTAATGGTATCAACACAGAAGGTCAATGAATTCAAATAATCCTTAATTTCCAGTTTCAAAATGTTAATTATCATAGTAGATACATACAACGATTCAGTACAGCATTGCCAAGCATGTGACAGCATCGTTTCTGTCTACAGGGAATGTCACACAGTTTAAGCTATTCACCTTTCCTATGCTGATATGGAGTATTGCTTTTCTACTTATAAGGCCTGTTCATCAGAGAAACATGCATTTGCTCATGTTTTCTATGCAGCATTTTTTGTCATTTATTATAATATTTTGTGAAAATAAAGCCAAAATCCACAAAAAAATCATAATCTAAATCCAAACACTATGACAAAAAATCCCTGGAATAAGAATGTCTTCTTTCTTAAGAAATCACCCTCTAAGAATAATGTCTGAGACAGAAAAGCAATCAATGAAAATGAATAAATTAATGTTTCATACAGCCTTCCTAACCTTCTTGTAAAATTAATATTCATTACCAAAGGTCACGAGCCAGTATTAAACAGATTTCAAACTCCAAAAGGAGTGGGGTTTAAGAACAGACAATGAAGACTGGGAATTAAGTCTTGCTCTTGGTCTCTTCAGTGATGCGCAAGTCTCACTTGAATTTGTTTTCTCAGTCTGTTGGCAAGAATTTGGCATAGGAGTCCAGCCATCAATCACTGGAGTTTCTTCAGTTTAGACATAAATAGCTTAGGTGAAGGTTTAGAGTTGTTTATAAGGAACCCACAAAATCTTTTTTTAATCTGTTACTGACAGATGGAAATACCATAGCATGTTTTCAAGCCAAACTAGGTGCATTGGAGCATAATGTGCCAGCTAGCTGGTCAAAATACAGGAAAACAGCCCTTTTCATTAAATTCTTTAGTCCTGATATGGGAACAAAGGTGGTCAGGGCCTGAGGTGCCACCCTCAAATGCCACAGTGCTGAATGGCTCTCCCTCAGCATTTGCCTTGTGTAACTACAAAATATGCAACATTTCTCTGCTTCAGATTCTGAATTATTTCCAAAATTAAACATTTTCCTTTTGTCCACTTGTTTGTCTCCATTTTCAGGGATGTTCTTCAGAGCAGAAATCCCTACTGTGTGTACATGTGTCAGGACAAGCCTTGCCAGCAGCCAGCTGTCCATACAGCCACCTTCCCACTCGTTATCCCCAGGGAAAGGGGAGAAAGTGGAATGAAAAACCTTGTAGGTTGAGGTAAAAACAGGGAAGCTGCTTACCCTTTTGCAGGCTCAGCTCCACTCCTTCACTCCTGACACCTCTGCTGGGGCACAGGGTCTATGCTTAGTCCGTAGCAGCTCCTCTCTGCTGCTCCTTCCTCACACTTTTCCTCAGCTCCACTGTGGTCTCTCAGTGGGAGGGAGAGGAATTCCTGCTCCGAATTACTCGAAGGACCTCTTCTTCCTCCTCCTTCTCCTCTGATCTGTGTGCCTGCAGGCTTGTGTCTTGCTTTCTCGTATTCAGTGTGTCTAGCGTTTTCTGCCCTTTCTTCCTCTCCCCAAGGTGTGACCAGCCTGGCTGAGGGGTTCATCTGTGCCGGTCAGCCTGCAACCGGCTGTGTCCTTCATGGTGCTTCTCCTCACAGGGGCGGCCTGCATCCCCACTGCCAGAGACACCCAGAACATCATGATTTTACATTTTTACATTCTATAGTCACCTTTTCTAACTCTGTCAGTGCCCGTAACCCCCGTGGAGGAGCCAGTGGCAGACAGGGAGCCATATGGCTCACAGCCCCTCAGCTTGTCACCCATCAAGCAGGAACTGCACAGGTTGGTGAAGAGCTAAGGATGGTGTCCTCAGCCCAGTAAACAGTTTTGCTGTGAGGCAATTTATTTTCTTCAGTCTGTTCCTGAGTACTGTTGCTCCTAAGACAGCTTTAAGGGATACCAAGTGGCAACATGGCATGCCCTGGAGGTGTTGCAGCATAGCAACAGCTCAGAGGTGCCTGGCATTCACACTGGACATCACAGGAATGCAAAAGGCTTGATCTGGGGCATGTCTGCTGCGGTGGACATCGATTCCAAAGGCTGGGATGTGCTCTGGGCCTGGGCACAGTTCCCCCACAGAATGTCAGGGAGGCCTGGACAGGGGACCTTTCTGGGGTGTGTGAGCCAAAACTTGCTCTTTAGAAAGCCCAACTTTATTTTTCTGTTTATCTTTCTGTTTGTATTTCAGCACTCTGCTAAAAGACTGGCTGAAAATAAAAATACAGGTCGTGCACAGTGTCAACTTCCATTGTTTCTATGAGCAAAAGCAAGTTATTTCTGACACAGTAACTATTGCAATTGCAGTTGGTGAGCTGCTTTTTCTTAGGGAGGGCAGCAGGGTGAGAGATAATACAAGTAGTGCGACCCTCAGATATTCAGCTGATACAAATTTGTCCCCAGATACTGCTTTTTGACGGAAAATATGGATGCCATTATGTTTGCATTTTGACCTCTGAGCCTCTCTTAATATTTCTCTCCAAACACATGGTCAAAAACCTCTCTTTTTGAAGTCAGAATGGCTGAGCCTAACCCATGTCAGAATCGAAAACACAGTTTCTGAAAAGAAAAAGTATTACAACTGTCATGCTGGCTGATGTCCTCTACTTCTACAAGAGAACAATAGGAAATCAATTACAGTGGCACCTGCCTGCCTTGCAGGGTGAGACTGTGCAAGCTTTCTCAACAGGCAAAGTGGATGTTTCTTCAGGACTGATTTCTGAAGACTGGTTCTTTAGATAGGGAAATTACACAAATATTACGTCTTCATTATCATTTCTTTCACAAATATCATGTTTTCACTTCATCAGTTGCAAATCATGAACCATTCTACATTTCCACTAGTAGTAGGGTTCATCACTGATACAACTGCTAAATGCTGGATTAAAATCATTAGATCTTTCTTTATGGGCCACCGAACAATCCGCAGAC
Organism: Psilopsiagon aymara; assembly: GCA_024733675.1. Lineage (NCBI taxonomy): Eukaryota > Metazoa > Chordata > Aves > Psittaciformes > Psittacidae > Psilopsiagon > Psilopsiagon aymara. The sequence goes on along the minus strand of JANRGW010019138.1, from coordinate 14,814 downwards.
AGTGACACTTGCCAACAACCTCAGCAAATCAACACTACTAGAGTTAAAATTGTTTGTCCCATTCCCTTCTCCACTCTACCATCCTTTTCTGCCCTTAATTTTTGCATGTAGACAAAAACATAGTATTTGGTGTTAGGGCTCGCTTCTGTAAAAGATTTTAGCAGCCCACATTTTTGGAGATGTAGCCTCCCAGGTCAGTGAAGGACTTATTTTCTGGATGCCTAATGCATATTTAAAGGCTGATAATAAACAGAATAGCTCCAAGAATATTATATAACTTATGGCATGTCTATTAAAAAAGGAGAGTCTCTGCAATTTAAAATAAAAACAAAACAAAATCAGAAGCCTGTGAGATTCCCACCATCTGGATGGAGTCTTTTTTCTTCCTAGATGAATTAGTTGTCAGGGGAGGAATTATTTTAGGCATCAAGTAACCCCTGATTGTGAGTGACAGACTAACACAAGAGCAGATGCAAGGTTACTGCTGCCTATCCATTATGTGGAAAGGAGACCCATGCGTGTCCTACTTACTCTGCATACTGTCTTGGGTTATTAAAAGAGTAACTAGAGGTGGGTCAGACACAGAAGATAGCTCATACCACTTACAACAGATGTTATTTCACAAGAGAGAAAATAAACACTGGGTACTTTCTGGGGATACTATAGGAAGGGGAGACTTCACCACTCACAGATACTCATTAGTTCAGATTTCCAACAGAAGCACAAAACCAACTTTTGCACTTAAAGAGCAATCACTTTGATAAACTCCCTTAGGGTCTGAATTCTGCAGAAATCATGCCGTTATTTGAGAGTACCTTGTGCAACCAGCATCTTGATGAATCCAGATAAACAGAGCATCTGGAAACATTCTGAATACCTCTTCAGATATAAATCTGTTTTCCTATTTCAGGTCATGGAAATTATTCACCTAATATGGCTATCTGTAGAACCCCCTGTCCTTCCAGCAGAAGAGTCTATTATGGGTACTTTTAGTAGTGTCTGCTCAACAATATTGTAAGTTTATTACAAGCCATAGGCCAATATACAATATAGAGGCATTATTATAGTAGAAATAAATGAAATTCTGTCTAGAAAATTTTGTGCCATCTGATTTCTCTGAATTCACAACCCTGTCCATCCAAACCCTCCTGAATTTGGGAGAGGATCTGGATTAGTCTCACATATGAACCATTCTATTGATTTAGTGGACCCAAAGTAAGTCTGAGCTTGTTTGACTCTGAAATTCAAAAGTGAGGTGATGGGCTGCGAAATATTTTGCAGTCTGAAAATAAAATAATGTCTACTGTCAATAAACGCCTCAAGCCCCATTTTTTCAAATCTAGTGTAAAGGGAGCAGATGGTGAAAATAACCAGGAATACTAAATAAATATGTGCTAAATGCTGTTGAGATTTGACCATTTTATCTTTAGAAAACATGATGAAACGCAAGGACTGTGGACAGGGTTGGCTGAAAATGAAGAAATAACAGTGCCATCTTGTGGGAAGTAAACGATACAATATGGAAGTTTTTCATGCATAACTGAAAAATCTAGACGTTGGAAGAAAGCTATTTGGCTCTTGAGGTGGTGACTATTCACTTCCTCTGGGTTGATTTCTTTAACACACTTGAAAATGCTGCTTGCTAAGGGAACTGTAAATGCCATCTGCTTCCATCAGCAAGAAATGAATAGCTATATTACATTTAAATAAGTATATTTATCTCTAAATTCTCACTGTGCTGCCTTATTTAATATAAATCACTAGTCTCCATATTTTGAATTGATGAGGCAGAAGGGGGTTAATACCTTTACCTGATATCTCAGCTGAAATGCTGTAAAGCTGAAACTGGAGCTCAGGACAGATGTGGCGCAGTACAACAGTGCCCCCTCTACGAAAGACCACGCTGAAGAAACAGAGTAAATCTTCTGAGATCAAACTCTGTGAAGGTATGCAGTCTGCCCTGGCAAGTGTGTGCACTTGGGAATGGAGTTGAGCGTTAACAGGATAAGAACTTATTAGCGCCTTATTCTAATTACTGATACCATAGTATGGCTAAAAATAAACCTGAAGCTTTATCAGGCAGAGTGACTTTGGAAAAAATATTTGTCAGGCCTGACTGAGACAAGTAAAATCGGTAGGATCTTTTGCATTTGACCTAAAGTGAACAGTACTTCAACCTATGGTACACATACTTCTGACATTATCCAACATTTTCTCTCTTACTCCATGAGTTTTTTTCTTAAGTCATGTGATACGTTTACTAGTGCAGGTAGTTGTAATAAGATAATAAAAGTTTGATAATTATTTTAGGAGCCATGGACTGTCTGGTACAGTATCTTCCAGTGAGTAATAAACACTCTGAAGTTACTCCATTAATTTGTTACTCTTGATTTCTTTTGAGATAAAAAAAGAATCATACAGTTTGTTTAATTAAAAAACTCCTTTCAGGTATCTGTAAAGAAAACCTTTTAGATTTCTTGAGATTTGCCAACTTTATTTATTGACAATAAAAATAGACAATAAGGATAAGATGTATCTTCTGGCATTTTTCAAAGTTCTAACTAAGATTTCTGTGAAATTGTCAAAATTAAGCTTAAGGTTAACATAATCATTTCCTGTTCCATAACCGAAGATATTAGAATTAAAAGAATTGCATGTCTTTATCTAAAGTATGTTGTTTGTCCTAAGCAATAAACATTGCCTTAAATGTTAGGCCTACAATATTCTGAATGTTGCCAACAGGGAAGAAGAAAATCTGTTGCATCACAAAAAAATAGGGGTAGCTTCTGGGCAAGCCATGAGTAACATTACTGCCATTTGGTTTCATGTCTTGAATAAGAAAGCATTGGTTTTACAATATGATTGGAACAAATTATTTTTCCTTTTTTTGTTGTTTATTTTGTTTGTTTGTTTGTTTGTTTGTTTTTAAATGAAAATACTTTCAGTGGCTTTAACCTGCCAGAGGGGGGTCTGAGATGAGATCATAAGCAGAAGTTCTTTCCTGTGAGGGTGGTGAGGTGCTGGCACAGATTGCCCAGAGAAGCTGTGGCTGCCCCATCCCTGGCAGTGTCTAAGTGCAGGCTGGACAGGGCTTGGCGGAACCTGGTCTAGTGAAAGGTGTCCCTGTGCGAAGCAGGGAGTTGGAACTGAATGAGCATTAAATTCCCTTCCAACTCAAACTACTCTGTGATTCTTTGATTCCATGTTTAAAAATAGCAGTCTATAATTTTAACTTATTAATTCTTTACTACAGAAAAGCCTGTCAGCATATACATTCCGCATCTGTCAAAGTCATGTTCAAGGTTTCCTAAATTCAGGCATCTGAAAATTCACGTTTCCGAATTTTATTTTATTTTATTTTATTTTATTTTATTTTATTTTATTTTATTTATTTTCTGAAAATGAAGGACAAAACGTTTGTCTTCTTTCATTGTTATGTTACATACAAAACCAAAAGTATACCTTTGAGTACAGGTGAACGGGAAAACAAAGCAGTCCAGTGTGACATAGGGAATATGATGCTTACATATTTTCCTGCAGCAGGCTTTTCCAGAGCCTATTTGTTTGATACAATTGTATATTTTCTTTCCTGTATGTAGCAAGTGAAGAGCAACAGGTTACATTTACAGACCTCTGTAAGTCCTTGAACGCTAAATTTGACCCAGAGCCTGTGAAAATGCTGCTGAGCCTTACAAGCACTAATATTTTCTGTGTTAAGAATAAACTCTCTGCATTTGGCAAAGTGTGTTGAAGTCAGTCGCACCTGAACTGACACTTCATTACTCTCGGTAAGAGCATTCAGATTACCACAGTGACAACTATTTAAATAAGGGAAAGAAGACTGCAAGTCTCCCTCATGTCCCTTTCCACGTGCTATCTATCTTACCTGATTGATCAAAATCTGGCTATTGGCTGGAGGAAGTGCAGGGACTACAATCTGCTCCATACCTATCTCCATGAGTCAGCATGTGATCTCAGTGTGCATAGAACACGTAATGCAGAAGAAGCAAAGAACGTATTCACTAGTTCTCTAGCTGCTGATTGTTATTCAGCAAGAGTTTCCCAAATACATGAAATTGTTTCAGAAGGGTAAAGAGCAAATGGTCTGGTTAAATCTGGGTTTCTGGGAAAGGTGTTATTGTACCATCTGGAGAATGCAGTAACTGATGTAATAATTCAATGCATAAAAATATACTTGTCTACCTTTAAAAGCAGGCCCAGCCCCTTAGGTAGTGCAGTGCTGGTATGTAGTTTTTCTCTTCAAATTGGTTCATACCTTAAGCTATTCCTCTTCTTGGCTTTTTGATGTATGTTAAATATATCATTGTATAGCATTCAGCCATATCAAAACATTATAATGTCCTGCAGGAATAAGTTCAATTACCCCATTGTAACACAGTTGTCTTTTTTTTTGTTTGTTTGTTTGGATTTTTGTTGTTGTTTTTTTTTGTTTGTTTGTTTTTTGTTTGTTTTTTTTTTTTTTTTTTTTGTTAAAAACATGATGATGTTTCCCAAATGGCTGAAACAAGCCATATATTTATTTCTCGTAAGTATCTCCCCAGTGACTGAAATGAGTAGATGACATGATTTTGCTGATGGGAATCAAATCACACACTAAATTACAGAGTTTAGCTGAAAAAGTGTCAGGCTGCTGCTCCTCTAAAATGTCAGAAGTGAATCATTATTTTATTATTTCCAATCTTTGTCCTGAAAATATTCCCTGGGCCTAAAGCACTAAGGAGGAATTTATTTAGACCTTGATGGCTTTTTATTCACTGAGACTAAGAAATACTTGATCATAACATCACTGGATGAGCTAATGTTAGGCTGTGACCACACCAGGTACATGTATGAGTATCTTACCAGTCTACATAGGCCAATGTACAGATTTAGTTGCATTTAGGTCAGAATTCTCCAGAAGGTGGTGATACAAATCACAGAAACTGAAAATTTCTCAGGACAACATAACAACTCGAATGTTACAAGTAGTTCTAGGCTTTCGGTAACAAGGAGGACTATTTGGTTGAACTTTAAAATGTAGAATAGTTTGATTAACAGTTAGGATTTATTTATATGGCACAGTTTGCTCAGTTAATAATGCAGGTGGTGTGAGCCACATACTGACGCAGCACAGTCTGATGGCTTTTGTTTGCTTGCTCTGAAGACTGAGATTCTACCACAGATCCATATACATGGCATGAAATAGACCTTTTTTCTGAACTACTTAGCTTTATTTTTCTTTCTAAAAATGGGAATAGAACCTGGGTGAAATTTATAAAGTTGTGATTGCCCAAATCTAGGAATGTGATAAAGTCTTTTGTAAGAAAAAAAGGATCTGCAAATATAATATCAAATCAGTAGAAGCAACTGGGGTTTTGGCTTCTCTGATCAGGAGCTAGGATGAAGTGAGAGATTTATGGGAAGAAAACAAATAAATGGTCTCTTGTTGCAAGTGAAAACAGACTTAAGGCTTCCTAACCTGCTTTTGGAAGCTCATATTCCATAGGACGTTGTCCTGCTGGCTTCAGTTGCCAGATCACATCACACTTTGGCCCCAATCCCATTTTATAGCTGCAACAAGCATTGGTCAGGTGGTCAGCAACCTCACATGAGATTTGCATTTCACTGCTGTATCAAACATGTGCAAAGAGGCTGAGGATTGGAGACAGAGGCTGTGGAAGGGCCATTTTCACTGCAGCAGCAGGGACATTTCTATACAGAAAGGAAGTGTCAAAGCAATGGCTAAGTGAATGACTAAGTGAATGGAAGACCTGGAATAGAATTTTTCCCGTTTGAGGGATGCTCTAACCCCTGTATTTTGTTCTATAAGCTCTTTTCTTTTCTCTCTTTATTTTTTTATTTTTTTTTTTTTTCCCTTACTAACATTTCTCTATTCTTCAGAAAATAGGAATGGCTAAGCCAGTGAAACTGCATTTGTATGATTGCTTTTTCTAGTAAGTAGAAAGAGAAGGAGAGTCCTGAAACTGCCTCTTAATATGCCTATTTGGCATTAACCAGACACTATTTAAAATATGCTGGCCATTGGTGGCATGTATGCCAGAATCCACACAAAAATTAAAGCTAGGCTTCTGGCATCCAGGATGTCTTTCCTAATCCCATGTGTATGGCAATGCATATCTCTTCTTTTCAAAAGACTGGGAAATGCTCGTTTTTTCCCCAAAGAACCCCTGTAGCCAATTATCCAGAATTTCTTGACTTTCTGCTCCGGAGCCAAGAAAAGTCAGGTTCTTGCCAGGTGAATCTGTAGCTGCTGTTGCCAAGCTTGATTCAGTAATACAGACTCTTCAGATGTGTATACTGACTCCTAAAACCAAGTTGTAACAGAAGAGGAACATGGGCTTATGCAAGAGCTTCATGCACAGACCTTCAAGTCCGCCAGTTAGTTAAACTGAAAATATTATACCAATCTAATTTAAACAATAACTGGCTTTTGAGCACAAGACTGTAGTCCAAAGAGCACAAACCATTTAAGGATGTGCAGCAGAAGTTTGTGAGCTTTTAAGAACTGTTGCTGCACATGTGCTACTGTAGACATGAGGCAGGCTGCACCATAAAGGCTGTCTTTTCTCTGAATGTTGCAAGAGTGGAAACAAGGTAGAACCTACTCCAAGAAAAGTAAACAAAAAGATGACCTTTTATGTAGGTGAGGAGTTCAGAGTTACATGATTGTTACTCTTTAATTGCTTTTAGCTGGGACATGAGTTACCCAGTCCCTGTACTTTCTTAGGCAGGCCATTTTTAGCTTGTTAAGAAGTAGCAAAGTCAAGCTGTTACCTTCCTGGTTATTTTAATAGGAATTCCAACAGATAAGCCAGTAATAGAAAGAAAACAAATTTATCAAAACCAAAACAATTGATGAAATAACCATTCATCAATTATAAACTTCTAATTGTAGAGTTTATCTTCTCTTTGCCTTTCACCAACTGTTACAGATTTGATGGCTTATCATAAGTATCTTGTTTATTACTGATATCCCAGTTGAGTAATATGTGAGAGGGCGTATTCCAGGAATACGGTACAGAGAAACTGTGTGAGCAACCATTTATTGGGATTAAAGAGTGCAAGAACAGTGATAGTTATATGGGAGTGTAGCAGCAGCACTGGAAATAGGCATGGAAGGACACCTGAGGCAATCATTTGATTAAACCTAAAAAATTGATCACTTGTAAATATACATCCACATGGTTAGCTAAGCATGACATGCCTATTAAGCCCTCTCTCCCCTTAGTAGCTGTCTTACATTTTGTAAAATCAGTAGCAAATCCAGTGCAATAGAATTTCTATTTCTCCAAATATGCTAGAGATGCAGCAACTAACAGCTAGCAAAAAAAAATTCCAAATCCCACAGGGAGATAGTTTAACCAATCCAGATAGTAAAGCTTCCAAAGGACATCAATCTGGTTTGGTTGTGTAGGTGGTTTTTAGGCAAAAAAAAAAAATACACTTTGAGGAATATCAACTAACATGAATGAATTATAGAATCACAGAATCACAGAATGATCTGGGTTGGAAAGAACCTGAAGCTCATCCAGCTCCGAACCCCTGCCATGGATAGGGACACCTTTCACTAGACCAGGCTGCTCCAAGTGCCGTTCAACCTGGCCTAGAACACTGCCAGGGGTGGAGCATGCACCACTTTGAGCAGCCTGTTTCAGTGCCTCACTATCCTCACAGTAAATAGCTTCTTCCTTATGTCTAACCTGAACTTTCCCTGTTGAAGTTTAAACCCATTGCCCCTTGTCCTATTGCGGCAGAATGCAGTTTAAATCCATCTTTTTCCTCACACACCTCTGCCACTAAAAGAGGAGGTTTTAAGTTTCAACTCTGAGAAAGCCTTCTAGAGAAAGGCAAAAT
>JANRGW010019135.1:0-15896 GCA_024733675.1 Psilopsiagon aymara | reverse complement strand
TTTTTTTTTTTGTTTCTGTTCATGTTGAAACATAAGGCTCCAGTGGGAAAGTGACATTTCTATCATTTCAGACACATCGAAACATCTTTGCTTCTGATAGTTTCCAGACTCAATCTAGGCTCGTCTGACATTAGGGACTGCAGTGTTAGGACAAGGGGTGATGGGTTCAAACTAAAACATGAGAAGTTCAGATTAGATATAAAGAAGAAGTTCTTTACTGTGAAGGTGGTGAGGTACCGGAATGGGTTGCCCAAAGAAGTGGTAAATGCTCCACCTGTGGCAGTGCTCTAGGCCAGGCTGGACAGAGTCTTGGGTGACATGGTTTAGTGTGTGGTGTCTCTGCCCATGGCGGGGTTAGAATTAGATGATCTTAACGTCCTTTCCAACCCAGACCATTCTGTTACACGGCTGTTACGAGTAGTGTTTGTTGCAATGGTGGTGCCAAGCCGTAAGAAGAATCTCAGTCTTGCTTCAAATGCTTCAAACTCCTTTCAGCAACAGTCAGGTCTCTGGCTGTTTGAATTAACTTAGAGTTAACAGCTGACTGCCCTACAGTTGCTGAAGCAGAAATCTCCAGGCCGTAGACAAGGTAATGCCGGTATTTGTACTAGCTTTAAAAATATCCACTCTCGGAACCTCTGTAAGGCCATATCAAGCACTGTTTTTTCCTTGTAATATTAGTATTTATTTGTATTCACCTCCACAACCTCTGTCTCCAGTCTCTCTTTGAGGTGGAAATTCACCTTTGAGCAGTTGTGTCTGTATCTACAAAACAAGACTTTCGTAAGAGAGTATTGCCTAACTTACGTTTTGGTAAAGTCCCAGACATCCTAACCATGGCACTGGAGTTGCCCTTAAACCCAGAGTCCTGTAAAGCTCACAGACACTTCTTTCTGTCTCCTCTATTTTTCCTGCTGCCATGTATCTTTTGCCTAAGAAAACACCTCATGCCTAAGTCAAAAAGAACATGTGTTTCAGCTGACGTTTTCTGAACGTGTAGGAGACAACCGCGAGAAGAACTTGGCCTTTGCATGATGACCCTGTCTTATGGCTACTTCTGCTCATGTGCAGATATACAGATTTTAGGCTCTACAGAACTTGTTGCCAGTCAAAGTCCTGTCTTGCAACAAATCGCCCTGCCCATTGAGCTATACAGAATTCCAAGGGAATCCCTTAATCTTTCATCCCCAAACTGTTCAATTTGGATAATGAAAGGGTCACTGATGATACAGAGAATGCGCACAGGCTTGATTTCATTTCTTCTTGCCCTTGGAAGGGAAGCCTTGTACATGGTATTTTAAAATACTCAGCTTTTTCCAAGCTAGTAATTAAAATTAGAAGGAAAGAGGCAATAATTGTAAACCTGTTGGAATTATTTTATATATGCTTCTTATGAACGGAAGACTTCGTAAGAAATGGTAAAGCTATAAGCTCTGATATCCTTGTGGATTCCTACTAGAAGTAGTTAAATGTTGCCTGTTCTGCCTGCCTGGTCTATCAATAATGGCTGTCGAATAAATGACATGGGGATTGTGCAAAACTGAAGGGATTTTTTGCAGGTAAAATCTGTTTATATAAGATTATATTAATGTTACAAGCTTGTCTTCTGCTCCTTGATGTGTATGTGTAATTTCTATTAGTGAAGGGAATAATGTACTTATATTTAGGAGTGAAAAGATCCTTGTTACATTCATCATCACATAAGTAACTTGACATGTTCAGCTCTCTTTCTGGAGAGATCTCTGTTTTGCAGCACTTTCAGTAGATAAAAACATTGAGTCATACCAAAAGAATTCAGTGGAAGTGCATTTTCTCGCTCTGGAACACAAATAACACAGGTACAGTTGAAGAAATAATGAATTCTTAAAAGTAGCTTTTTAATGCCAGTTTCTGAGAATCCTTATTCTTAAGGGAATCTTCTCCATGGTTTTACAGCACTACAGATCTAAAAGAGCCAAGGTTACCACCAAGAAGAAATGTGCATAGCCTTTAGGTGCTGTAAAGGTGAAAGTGAATTCATTAAAATAAGAGGAGCCTAAAGTGCTTTCTAGATATGTGCTTAAAGCTTTCGATAGAAACGTCTTTGTAATAAGGGAGACAATTTTCCCAATGGGAAAACAACACAAAGGTTTTTAAATAACCTCTTCAGGATCATATAGTTCTTGAGTCTCAGTCTTCTGCTAATTCACACTGACTGTGTGAATATCCCATCCAGGCATCTGCAGCTTGCTTGTAGTCCCATAACAACACAACTCCAACATCTGTGTCCCCGTATTAAAAGCTTTTGGACTTCAAAGAAGTTTGAATTTCTTTAGGCATGTAAATGAAATGAAAGGTCCTGGTGATCCTACAATTGCTGTCAGCAATGGGAAAGCTGATTAAAATAGTTTAACTGCAGGTTGTAACTCTGCCTATGGACTTTAAAGCAATAATATGTGTGTACATTCAGAATATGTCTGGCAGTAAAATTGGTAAGAGTGATGCTATGTGTTGTTTTTATCTTTTGTGGTGGCTGTGGGAAGTTTCTTAAGCTCTTTCTGAGAAGCAGTCTTACTCGTGTACATCGCTGAACAAATGCAACTTTAGGATAATCTGGGAATACAGGATTACTTGAATACAGTTTTATATTCACTGGATTGGCAGAAAAGAGAATGAGTTTTGTTCCTCGACGTAGGACATGCCTGCAAGAGTAAGGTTTCTGGATTCCATCTTCTGCTCCCCTATATAGCAAGATCTCATTTTGACAAGCTACAGTAGCCTCAGCAATGGTGGTTAGGATGCTCTCCTGGAAGGTGGACATGTCTGTTACAATTTTCTCATCTCCTGCAGCAGCAGCACAAACACTTGCTGCATCCCAGCACTGTTAGAAGAAACTCAGAAGGGGTGTGTAATCGAGGTTTCTGGGCTGAGACAGATATTTGGGATCTCCCCAGTGTTATCCAATGCTATAGGCCCAGAGACTACGTTCTCGTCGAGGTTTGCTCACAAGGCAGAACTACCATTCTGATTGTCCAAAAAGAGCCACCTCTTTTCACTAGGAGTCTCTTTCCAAGTGTCGGAGGAGGTTATATCATTCCCACCAGTGTTTCATGTTTGATTTCTAATCACTAAAGCTCTAATAGACCAGCAAGCATGCAAGAGTCTCTAAGTGTCAACCTTTTATCCCACCAGGATTGACAGGAGCTTTGTGTTCTCCACAGATGACATAAGGAAAATGGTATTCTGGGGTAACTCCAAAATATATATATTTTAAGGAGAGCAGGAGCCAGTTGAAATCCCTGTTAAGTGTTTTGATATCTTGTTCTAAATCCTTTAACTTAAATCCTGTTTAACTAGCAGCATCTGTCACTGACATTTCCACAAGGGTGGTACAGATGGAGCAATGACTCAGATCACTGGCTCTACAGAGTTAGGAATAGCTTAAACTGTTGCTGGTGAAGATATAGAGCTGTAGGATATGTCCATGTATGTGACTGAGGACTGTAATATGTGGAATTTACACATCTTCCACTTACATTGTTTTCAAAAGCAAAAATTATATATACCTGCCTGTACGTACAGCTCGAAATATGAGCAAATTCTTAGTCTTCATATGCTTCTGTTATCGCAAACTTCTGTGCTCTGTACCTGCTAATGAAATTCTGACAGTAAAAATTACTTGAAACATAAAATTACTGTGTTTAGTGTCAGCATTTTAATCCAGGTCACAAATTGTTTCATTTCCCAGTGTTTTTTTTTTTTTACAGCCCAAAAATGAGTGGGGTGGGGAGAAGCAAAACAAGGTAAATCTGTTAACTGCACTTCCTTGTCATTTGCGTCACATCATTTTATCGTCCTTCATTTTCCCTGGGAAAACACAGAGTAAACAAGAAGATGGTTGCACTGAGCTTTTGTGATAAGGGTTTTAGTTGGGAAATGCAATCTGTTTTGTGATTCCTTGGCCAAAAGAGTGCTTTTTTGTTTGTTCACTTACAATAAGAGGTGTGTATTCTTTCCTGTCTCCTATAGCATTTTATGTGCATAGATTTCTTAGAAAAGCTATTAAGTTAGTGGATTTAATCAATTACAATTTCAGCTCATTATGAGAACTAACACTAGACCCAATTCTTTGTAGACCTAGATACAGTGGAAAATAAGGTTACTTCCAAATGGAATCTGATGGTTATTAAATGTTAGAATCATAGAATCACAGAATAGTTTGGGTTGGAAAGGACCTTATGATCATCTATTTCCATCCCCTCCTGCTGCGGGCAGAGACACTTTCCACTAGATCAAGTCACTCAAGGCCCCATTGAATACTTGTAGCATGTAAATGTTATTTACATGTTCAACAGTAATGCTTTATACTGTTCATACACCATGCAATAACCATCTCACAAACTTCAGTCAGAAAATGCTCCTTTCTCCACGTAGCTTACACTCATATTCTATAGAATATATCAGCTGAGAAAAAAAGTGTGTTCAGTCGTGGTTCAAATTCACACCAGCCTTTCAGTTTTGACAGTGCTGATGAAAGAGCAATGAATTATTAATTATGCTGGATTTTGTTTCTGAACAAGAGAGATAAATGTCAGTTTTAGTTTTGCACAGGATATATTACATTAAGTAGCCACTGTTGGAGCAAGCTGAAATTAATTACTTACCAAGGGTTAAATGGTTCTGTAATTATGGCAGAAGTTACTGAATGGGGCACATATTTCATATTTAGGAGGAAAGGGGGTTTGTTTTGCTCAGGCTATGGCTCCCAGCTATGGGATTTCATGGACATCACCCTTTACTTATTCCTCTACACATGGAATTAGATTTTAGGATGAAGTAGCTTCCTAGGAAACAGTGGTGGGAATGCACTGAAAATTTGCAAGCACTCTATGACTGGGTTTGTTCCAGCTCCACTGGCAATATATAATTTAAGCTGCCTGTAGCATATTCTCAGGCATCATTTTGCTGCTTCTCCAATGAGAAGAAACCATCAGTCCCAGAATCCTAAGTTCAGTTTATTTATGAGAAAGAAGAAAAACAACCCAAGAAATAGAGAATACTACATGTAATCTGTGATGAAGATTTGGGGTTCAGCCCTTGGAAAAACATGCAAGTATTCCAGAAAGGTTGCTCTAAAAGCATGATATTGTAAATATTGTTAAGTGTACCAGTGGCAGGAAAATGGGGGGCCTGTTGATCAGAACTGTTGCAATTCATCTCGCCTTGATCACAACCATTTGTAATTTGATAATATGGAAAATGACAAACGTAACCACCAGTCTCAGAGCTTTGCTCAAAAGAATGTATGTGATGGCTTGACAAATGACTTTTAAAGGAACTCAATGCAAGCTTCAGAAAGAGTAGGTGCTGGAATGCGTCTGATCAACATAATTTTCATCCTGGACATGTAAAATAACCTGGAAACTGGTTATTTTCATAATCCCGGGGAAAACAAATTGCCAGCCATCTTTATTCAGTTTCTTCTTGCTCATTTTTTGCCACCAGGTGTCAGTACAAGTGCACGGACACCCCTGAGATCCGTGAGAGGTCTCTTGAGGAGCTGTATGAACTATAATGACAATGCTTCATGGCAGTTCTCATGATGCTGAGAATGTTTTATTGTTTTACCTTCCACTGTGGGGAAAATAAATATATATATACACATATATTGCTTACCCATCTTAAGAACTCTTCGAGCTGGGTAGCCTGCACCAATTTGGTACTACAGGTATTCTAAGACCAGCAGTTCTAAGTGTCCTAGTAACTCCACCTATCCTCTTCTCTGCCGTACAGATGTTCACAGGGCTGAAATGTCTCACTTCAACCTCTAACCTGAAGATGTAAAGACTATAAGGAGCGAGGCAGGAAGGAGGGATTGCTGTTAAATTCAAATATGGAAAATGCAGCTCAAAGACTTAGATCACTGATGGCTATCCTGCTTTTTAAGTCATAATCCATATCTCCTTTCTAACTGTTGATTACACCTAGAGATTACCTCCCCAAATTTCCTTTATGAGAACTGGATTTGGGGTCCTTGGTGCAAGCAGCACCCTCAGCATTGTCCTGCTAATGGCAGTATTGTGAGTTGGACTTTGGTTGGCCTTTGCTAATATATGAACGGAATTTCTTATGGTTTCCCTTCAAATATAGGGATGAAGACATTTTTGATCTGACCTCTGAACATTATTGCATGTTTTCCTATTCCAGTCTTTGTACAGAGGTCACTGTAGCCTTGCCTTCATTCTGTTAAAGACAAAATAGCTTGCTGCTTTATCCACTTCACAAAATAACATAAACATGACTTAGAAGATGCCATCTTATTTTTGATTGTCTTGTTTACTGAAACTATGGTAGAGTTTCTCACAGATCCTGGCCTCAATAGTAAAGCTGGAAAGTCAAACGTGCTTTCTTGATGGGCTCAGGAGCGCCATTTTTGATACAGTGAGATCAGGATTGGTTTGGTTGAGTTTTCTTCTTCTCACAATCAAAGCTGTTAAACTTTGCTTCAGAGGCACTCCATCTCTTTACAGATAAATCCTTCACTAAGAAAAGCTTAATGTAATTTAGACGCTGTATGCACCCAAAAAATCAGGCTCTATAGAAGAACTCCAGGGAAGTCCTACCTTCATTCAAGGCAGTGACAGACAATTGCAAAAGAGTCATGACAGGCTTGATGACTGTATCTTAATGAAGGAATATCTGAGAAAATGAGAAGGTAAGGTGTCCATGACCAGTGTAGTGTACTTATTTAATTGGTATTCTTGGTTCTGGCTAGACTAGGAAAGATCAGTCCCAACAACACCCAAACCATATGGGGTAAGAATGGTGCTGGTGTACAAATCTAGAATTACAGAGGAGAAAATTCTCTTCTTTCCTTCCTTTTTTGCTTCCTCCTTTCCTCCTTTCTTCCCTTCGTTTTCCCTTCCTTCCTTCTTCCCTTCCTCCCTTCCTTTCTGCCTTCCTCTCTTCCTTCCTTCCCTTTCCTTCTCTCTCTTTCTCTCTTCTTTAATTTGAAGCCCCTTCAACTTGAGTATTTTATCCTATGGTTCTTCAGTTTTGTGTGAGCACAGATTTGCTATGTGCTTCAGCAAGGCTGGGGCTTGTTCCCACTTACGCTTTGAGCATGAAGGTGTGCCACTATGTTCAAGTCTCTATAAAACCCTTACATAAACCTCTCATAGAATGACACATTAGACGCCTGCTGTGTGAATGACTTGTCTTGCTCAAGGGCATTTGGTATCTTTTGGTATTAACATTGAGAGGTGGTTTTGTATTACATCTGTTTGTAAGTCACCTGTTAATCAGTATCTCAGTGGATGGAGCTGCTTGCTCCAGCACTGCTCTACTAGCAAGGTACAGAAGTACAACTCATGTCTCCCAGAACTTGCTATCCCAGCAAATGGCTGATTTTTCTCAGCCAAGCTGCCCATGAAAGGATTTTAGATAACATTTAAATATGTTTGATTTCTTGTTCTTAGGCAGACCTTAATTTCTTGTTCTTAGGCACAACAGTGCCATGTCATTGATTTCATTTCTTTTATTGCTCCCCACCTTATGGTTGCAGACAACATCTCTCAGTCTTTGAACTCATTCAACACAATACCTGATTTCTCTCCCTTAAGAGGAAAAGACATGCTTATAAATGACAATTAAAAAGCAACCCCATGCTAATCATACCCAACATTTTACTGGTACCCCATTGCAATCAGTAGGAAACTTCCTATCCAGTCTGTTGGAAACAGTTAACTCAGTTAACTCAGAACACGTGAGCAGTTTGCCTCCATCTTCCTTTGCAATGCAGTAGTGAGGCTTGTCTGTAATTTAAAGGATTGTATTTGCAGACATGGCTCAAGTTGTCAGTGCAGTATACTGACTTAAGAACACTTTATTGTCTGAAATACTCAAGTGTTTGTTGGTGGATTGAGCTGATCAATATGCACAGTACCATATTTAGCCCAGACAGTAGTTGAAAATTGAAGAATATATGTTCTGTATCACTTACTGACTTAGCATGGTTTGGTAAGAACAAGGTTACCATCATGTTTGTGATGTTGGAGCTGGAAGCATTTCTTAGGTCTGGAAGTACAGCCTGGGTAAATAACATATCACAGACCTGTTGCATCATCTCCTTCCACTCTAGTTTCTATTGGAAGGGAACATGGCCATGCAGGCAGAGAAGGAGTTAGAATGAGCAACTAGGACTGCACGAATAGCTTCACTGAACATCCCCCGACTGTTCCAATGTTTAATGTAATGTATCTTTATTGCACAATTTGGATTGGAGATGTGTTGATGCACTAAGTAGTAATTATATGTTGCAGTCCTTCCCTTTCTCCTGAGTGCATTGTTTGGTAAGGGTCTCATCAGCTCTACTGGAAAACATGAGTGAAAAACACAAAACCTTTGCTTTCAAGGACCTTTAGTAAATCTAATCTATCTCAATGAAGCTCATCCTGCTAGCTGCTGAATTTGTCATGTGAGATAGGACCTGCTGACCACAGTAGATGCACCTCTTCAAGAGGCTGCCAAAGCTGGCTCTACACCACAACCTATTGATTCAAGGATTTGCCTGACTATTTGCCACTTATTTGAAATAGGATTTGATCCAGCAGATCCTACGGATGTCAATTTAAAGAACTCCCATTGCAGTCTATGGTTACTAGATCCCTCTCTTTGGAATTACCTTTGCCCTGAAAACAGCACAAGCCCCTGAATGAAGTGGTGCCAATCGGGACATCAGAGTAACCTTAACTTTTCTCACACAAAAGAAAGATGTCTGTTATCAGGAGGAACCAGAGCAACAGAAGAATCAAAAAACACGTTTCTTTTCTGCCTTTCAGTTTTAAGCAACTGCAGCACTGCAAGTTCCTATTATCATGCCACATTGTGTCATCTCAATTTCCAAGTGAATAAAGGGTTTCTGTGAATGCAAGTTTCTCCCTTTTGAAGAATGGCATTTAGAATATTTGCATATTTTAATCCTGACTCACAAATAAAATTGTACACAAATTATTTGAGTGTAGTAATTCATATTTACTTAAAGAACTATTTCCATTGTTAGGCAAACTGAGAGAAAATATTATTTTGCTAAATCCCCTATTAAACTCTTGCATCACCTTCCTATTCTCACTAATTACTCAAATATGCGTGCAAACAGAAGCTTTCTCCTTTCTTCTCTAATTGAAATTTTACTGTAGGCAAATAGAGAATGGGAAATTAAAAGTCATATATATGCATATAGAGAAACACAGGAGATCAGTGTCTTGCTTTAAAGGAGCAGCTCTTCCCTGCATTAATCATTCTGTAACATTGCAGCTTGAGCTTAAGAATTCTCCATTGCAGCAGCAGTTATGAAATACCATCTCTTTCCTAAATGAAGCAGGGGATTGAGGTCACAAATGGAGAAAGGAGATTCTGGTTAACCTCAGCTGCACTTTTCTGCCACTCTTTTTTCATGCCTCTGACTACAAAAGAAGTCTTCTTTCAATTTTAGCTGTATCACTTATGCGCAAGTTTCCCTTTCACCCTAAATCCTTCTGAGGTTTCTGGATGTCACAGCATCCCCAGAGCTGTTTGATATTGTGTGAAGATCAGGCTGTCTCACCCTGAGAGCAGTGGTCCCCGGTCGCGGCTATCAGGTAGTTCACTATCCAGAAGTATTTAATTTCCTATAGCTGTGTGTAGCACTGAACACTTAGAAACAGTTAAGCTCGAGGCTTTCTGGAGTGCATTAGTTGCTTAATATAGCTGTCTGCAGGGCAGTGATGGTTAGGGTTCTGCAGGGATTAAAGAACAACAAAGAGCTATATTTCTTTCGCTCACCTTTTAGATCCTAAAGACTGCAGCACTTAGCCTTATTTCTTATTTCCCAGTGATTATAAACTGACTTTTTTACTACTCTCAAAATGCATGAAAATAAGTGAGGCTTTAATGGGACAACGCCATGTAAAGACTCTGTGTCTGAATAATTTCTAACCATTTAAATAGTCTCAGGACTATCCTCTGGTGCTCTATCCAATAAATACAGAATGACCTTTGTCCATACTGTCAAACACTTTCACACTCCAAGCAAGGTATTAATGCATCAGCTGACACTTGGAATTGGTCTTTACCCATGCTAAGTCCCCAGCCATTTTTGAATACTGCTTGAGAGATGATGAGTTGACTTCAGCCAAAACCATATCATTCGCAGTTATACCCTGGTGTGAAACCGAACCAAACTGGACTTCCTAGGTCTTACTCTTAGCCTGATGGTAATATTGCAGTAGCCTTGAGGGAGTCTCTTTGCATAAGATCTTTCATCTTGGATTTTCATAGAAGTCTGTTTATCTGTATATATTCCAGGTAAACCGAGCCTTTTGAAGATTATCAAATATTCTGAATCATAGAATATTTGGGTTGAACAGGTCCTTAAGATTATTTAGTTCCAACTCCCCCGCCATGGGCAGGGAAACATCATTCTATACCATGTCACCCAAGGCACTGTCCAACCCAGTCTTGAACACTGCCAGGGATGGGACATTTACCACTTCTTTGGGCAACCTGTGCCAGCACCTCACCACCCTCACAGTAAAGGACTTCTTCCTAATATCTAACCTGAACTTCCCCTGTTTCAGTTTAAACCCATCACCCCTTGTCCTATCACTACAGTCCCTAATGAAGACTTCCTCTCTGGCATCCTTGTAGGTCTCCTTCAAATATTGGAAGGCTGCTGCGAGGTCACCACACAGCATGAAAAGATAAACATTATCAGTGGTTCTAATAATAAGAATTATCTAATGTACCAGGAAATTAGTGCTCACATACGGATTGAACAGCAAAACGATTTGTGACAATAGAATGTTCTCTGAAAAACTTTATTATATCATTTAGTGCTGAGTTATGGCCAGTGCAGAAATGCTAATTCAGAACCTCTGTGATTGATAGAATATCTCTATGTATAGCACCAACCACTCAGAAATTCATTCTGTTGTAGTAAATCATGTATTTCTGTTGAATAGTGAGCAAAACCACATGCAAAAATAACAAAGACAGTTCAGGCATGCATGGACTTGAGTGTACAAGATTCGTGTAGGTAGTGTACATGATAACCTTAAGTACAGGACAGAGCCAGAGAAAGGGGGTTTTTGTGTTTAATTGGAAAAATGACTCCCAGGACAGTACAGCTTGGTTTGGTAGCCACAAGAATAAGCACCACAATGACAGAAATACTATGCCTGACGATATTTTATGGAGGTTAGAACAACAACTGCCACCCTCTGTATGTGCTTGCCTCCTAGCAGTGTATTCCTATTTTAATTTCAGTTTGCTTTATTGCTTGCTGGTAAGAGCAGCAGGCAATAGTAAAATTGTTATTAAATGCAATCTGTCTCTTTAATAACAGTTTCAAAATTAAAATCATAAAGTTGATTCATACAGGACAGGAACGCATACAGTAGTTGGAGTAGCCTTCCTTCTGGGGCATTGCTGAAACGTGCCAATTCAAGGGACTTGATAGAAATAGGTTGCAATTATTGTTGCTGATGGAAGCAGGCAGCTTGTAATAACCAAGACGCGTGTAGAACATGTACAATATAAATTTGAAAAAGGCTGCTAGCATCAGCGGATGCGGCTTCTTGTTCGGTGGGTTGAAAGGTGTGAGCTTGTTTTTATTAGCCACTAGGTATGTGGAGATCTCAGAGTAGCTTCCAGTATCTATAGGGGGCTACAAGGATGCTGGAGAGGGTCTCTTCATTAGGGACTGTAGCAATAGGACAAGGGATGATGGGTTCAAACTTAGACAGGAAAAGTTTAGGGTGGATATAAGAAAGTAGTTCTTCACCGTGAGGGTGATGAGGCAGTGGCACAGAGTGCCCAGAGAAGTAGTAAATACTCCATCTCAGGCAGTGTTCAAGGCCAGGTTGTATGGAGCCTTGGGTGACATGGTCCAGTGTGAGGTGTCCCTGCCCATGGCAGAGGGGTTGGAACTAGGCAGTGTTAAGGTCCTTTCCAATTCTTAACAATCCATGATTTTATGATCAGTAATGGGTCAGGAGGGTCCTAGAATCCATACATAGTGAGGAGCGGCACCTTTTCCCATGACATATCCAGGTGGGCAATGGGTGAGCTGCAGTGTATATAGAAAGGAATTTGCCTTAAATGTATATATTTTGATAAATCGTAATATAAGGCAATCTAAAGTTACCCAGAAGTATTCAAACAGCTGTCTTTCTATTCCGCTTTATGTGTCAGGGACGCCTACAGGTACATCTGGGTTTGCTCTTTTTTCTGTGTTTGCCTGTAGCATGTGCAAGGAGAAAGTGTCAAGCAGCTGTGGAACAAACCTACAGAAAACACACTTCTTGGTGCTTTTTTCCTCTAGATTCAGCACAGACTGTTTATCTTCAGCCCTGCTGGTTGAGAACCTGTCATGTGGGACATGCTTATTTTATAAACAACACATCCTTTTTAATCTTGTTAAGAAACATGATATGCAGACCTCAGAAGAAGCCAGCAGTAGGCAAAAATGTGCGTAGTCCTTTATTATTCATAGCAAAGTTTGGAATTCCGCAATGCCTTCCAAAACATCCACAGACTCCCTCAGCTATTGATACAGCAGCTCTGTTAGTGCAAGTAGCTGATAGAGACAGAAACGTTGGTGCCACTGTGTCCCTGTTGATGTTAGAAGACTGACAAACAGGAAATAGGATGCAATGTTTAGAAAGGCTTAGCTCTTCCCTGCATTCAAGTGTGGGTTTACAAGCAGTTAATTTGAAGACCCCCATGTTTAAGTGATGCAAATCACTTTCCCATTTCCACCCTCATAGCTATGTATCAGCCAGCTGTTCAGGGATGCATCTGTGTATTTTGTAGAGCTGGAAGACTCCTATTACTGTATTTTACAGGAAGGAAGTGGAAGAAGCAATGGCATTGACAAAGGTCAAATAAAATAGATCTACACTAACATATTAAATGTGCCTTTGTATCCCAAAACTGCATTCAGACTTCCTGTTGGGAATGGTCCCTGGCCTATTCCACTTGCTGATCTGTCTGGACACTCTTTGGAAGAGAGCTGGCCTTGTCCAAAGTCAAGTCAGAGTCTGACAATTGAACAGTTAAAACACCTGATTTTTTGCAGCCGTTTTGAAAATTGGCTGAAGTGGTGGGAAAACCTAAAAATAGGGGGGTTTGATTGATTTTGGAGTTAATGAATTTATCTACACACCATACACTGAATTTATGTTGATCCAGGTGAGTAAATTTGCCAGCACAGATCCAGAAGAACATCTGGCTGATATCTGGTGTTCAGACATCAGCTAGTTTTTCAGGGTCAGGCTGCATCCTAAGCCCTTCAGCAAATCTTTACTACTTTTGCAGACCTAATGTCTTTGGTGAAGTCAGAATAGGATGGCCTGTTTCTATGTTACAAGTCCAGAAACTTTATGGACTTTCTGCCCATACCACTTATAAGAAGTGGTTGGGTCCACTGCTTCTCAAGTGATTTTGGAGATTTCAAGTATCTTCTTCACCAAATGTTAAAGTTTTCATCACGGTTTTATACTATTTCCACTTCCTGTTACTCCTGTGCTCTGCATGTTTTCAGAAAACACTGAAAACACACTATGTATCCCTTGGCACATCATATCAGTGAACAGAGAAGATATGTAGAGGAACTGGCTTTTGAAATCAGCTATACAAGTTATGTATAGAATACGCACATAAAATTTATATTATAGATCTAATACTATTATATTAAAATATAATAAACACTGATTAAAAATAAGAAAAACAGAAATAAAATAATAAACAGATTTCTTGATACCTGAAACCTTCTGGCAGATTTAAATAGGATGAAGACACCAAAAGGAGATTTGCCTCTTAATGAAAAATTAGGTCTTTTTTCCCTTCTATTTCCTTTGCCCCAACAATAATATTTCTGGACTCTGGACAGTTTTCATATGTCATTGAAAGTATTAGTTTCGGTGCCCTCTGTTCTCCAGTCAAGCAATAAAAGTACTTAAATTTAAGTAATATTCTAGTGCTAGAGGCAGGCAGATACTGAAGGTGGTGATGTACGTTTTAAGGCTTGTAAAGATTTGGAACTATTGTGTTTCTTCTGCCATAATGTTTGCTTTTTTACTCCTCTTTTCTTTTTTTTTCTATTTCTTCCCCTCTGGAGAATGTAGCTGCATTTCCTGAGACACTCTTATCTAATCACAAGGGGAAAAATAAGTCTCATTTTGTTCTTATATGCCTTTACTATTTCTTTTCTCCCTTGGTAGCTTGTATTCTCCTCACATGGGATCATCTGTATGTACACAGGGCGCCATTTGCAGGTTGTTCGCACCAGTCCTGCTTTTTAGCCATTTGTGCCTGTATCTTTTGTACATAGAGTTCTGTGTTCACAGTCTCTCTCATTACAGTAATTTCTTGCAATCATGTTCTTTGCTTTGGTATCAGAAGATTGCAGCTTTCTTGCTGCGCTTGCTGTCTACATGAGATTTGCGTGTTTGTGTGTTGCCATTACTCTGTTTCTATAGCAGTCTCTAAAAGGAGAACAAGGCATCTAGAAAGTTAGCACGAAACAGAGCTCACAAAGCAAAACAGTCTTCTAGGCTTTCGTTCGAATTTTGTGGTATTTTAAGCATCAGATCTTTACCTTGCTTTAGCAATTTACCCTGGCAATGAAAGAGAGAGCTGATACAAGCAGGTGATCTTGTGGGTAGTTTGGGAAGGTGAAGATAAGATAAAATATGGCCCTGTTGTTGCTTTTATTTATCTAAACAAACCTTCTATCAAGATATTTATCTACCTACGTATCAGCCTATGCTCTTTCTTAGAAGACTATGCCTCAAGTGGCAAGGCCATGGCACAGGTTGCCCTGAGAAGCTGTGGCTGCCCCATCCTTGGAAGTGTTCAAGGCCAGGTTGGACATGGGCAGTAACCTGCTCTAGTGGAAGGTGTCCTTGCCTGTGGCAGGGGGTTGGAATTAAGTGGTCTTCAAGGTCCTTTCCAACCCAGACCTATGATTGTATGAATATTATTTCTAAGATTCAGGCACACCAGTACAGTTCTGCTCCTCTGGACTAGCAGGTGATATCACTACTTCCTTGTTATTAGGTAGATAACCTTAGATTTAATAAGACATATGATGCTCAAAAAATGAGGATGAGAATGAAGAAACAGCTTAGTTCATTTCACCTAAACACACTTAGACAAAAACTTATTTTGTCTCCAGAAGGAATTAATTTGCTGAGGAATGTGTTAGTGCTTTTGGATTCTGATATCAATGGAGAATGCTATGATGTCTTAGGAAAAATAGGTCTGATTCTTGGCCAGTTTTCAAGTGCATTATTTCATCAACAAGTCACAGCAATTTAAGTGAGCTGGATATGAGATCCATCTTTTGTAACTGAACACTGCAAAATAGGTAGGTCAGGTATTAACCTCATTTAATCTTCCCCAGTGACCCAAATTACATACATGTTAAAAAGTAAATACATAAATAATGAATAAATTTGAAGCATTCCAGCACTTATTGTTTCAAAGGAAAATGGATGTAGTTACTGCAGTACAGTTAGTCTAGCCCTGCAGGTAGCCAAAAGCTGTGGTCCCACTATCTTTGCTTCCTTCACACTTACACTCAGATGTCATCATTTATTAATGAACTATTGATCATTAGCATTTGGTGTAGTGTCTGACTTGAGGAATGAAACAAATAGAATGAGAAGTCATGGGGTTAACAGAAGGGAAGAAAGGGAGAATCAGAAAAGACATAGAGAGGTTAATAACAGCAGAGAATGCGGCGACGTTGTCTCAGCTTAGTCCATGAATTTCTATCATCTACATTCTTCAGGCACCTTGACTGAAGAATCATGAAAGTCTTTTCTAGCCTTGAGATAAGTTAAACGTATTTTTTCCAGCTAATGTTTAATAGG
>JANRGW010019133.1:0-19454 GCA_024733675.1 Psilopsiagon aymara | reverse complement strand
TGAAGCTCAGAAAGTCCTTGGCCAGACCAAACATCACTAAGCCATAACTAAAAACATTGGTGTTATCAGCACTGTTCAGGCCGAAAGTCAAAAACACAGTGCTGCACAAGCTACTAAGAAGGAGAAAAACGACTGCTACTGCTGAACCCATGACAAGGATTTTGCTGCATGCCACTGTGTTTATGCAACACTGAAAAAAACTATGAAATTCTCAGAAACAACAAAGGTTTACCTAGGTTAAATATGTGCATAACAATTGTAATATTTTAAGAGTTACAGTGACCATAAGATAGCCAAAAGAGAAACTAGAGTCAGAAAGTAGTGTACAAAGTGCACAGTTTACCTTTTCTTCTCTCTCTTGAAGCAGTTGCCTTACATCAGAGACAAGGGCGTAGCAATGGAAGAATGGTGGAAAAGAGGAAAAGAGGAGAGGCCTGAAAACTAGCTTTGTCACCATCAGTAATCTAGCCAGGAGAAGAGGAGCACTGGTGCAGATGTTGCTGCTAAGCAGTGGCCTAGTGCAGATGCTCACGCTGGGAACCTGCGATTCATTGTTTTATGGCAAAGAAAACTGAAAATCCAAGCCTCACTCTCATTTGCAAGATGAAAACCATTTCCATACATCAGGCTTTAATGACTCTTCAGGTCTTCCGCCTCTGCCAGGTGCAAATGACTTTTCATGCAGGCCAGCAGCACACTTCCCATTCTGAGTTGTGGTTTTCAAGGGGGATTGAAATGTGTTTTCCCCTTCTTGAGGTCCTGGTGACTTATTCCTCTTTTTGGCAGCACTGTACTGGTTTGGGGATGTGTTCTGGGGGTTTTCAGTTTGAGTGCCGTCTGTTCCTAAGACTGCTGCTGCTGCAGCATGTCAGGAGCTGCTGTAAGCTAATTTCTGAGACAAAGCCTGAAGATGAACGAGGCTATAAGGAGGCTTTGCTAACTGCTTTTGGAGCTCTGTAACCCCTTTGTTTAGCAGGGTAAGGTATTCTTCCTTCAGCATCAGCCATTATATTTCAGTTTAACACCTAAGAAGCCCACAGAGAGATACAACAGGCTGAACCGACTGAAGCTGATGCACGAGTGCAGTAGAAGGGCTGATATTTGATGAAAGATTCCTAAAGGAGTTGCTTATTTATTAACCATACTTTTTTTGGAGAATGTGAAACCCTTTGTTGTTATGTCAGACACTTACTGGTAGTTTAACACAAAGGAGGGATCAAAGAGTTATGACAGAAGGAGGCTCCTATTTCTGCTTAGGATTCACAACTCTTCCAAAACCCAAGCAGGAGTTAGCCTTTTCAAAACACTGTTGTGGCAGCTCAGTGTGCAGTATTTACCTAGGCTGTAAGAAGACCAGTTTCAGATTTCCAGTTGGCTTGCAGGGATCTGAAGACCTAAGGAGGCGATATTTCCTATTGGCAATGGAGTGTTTGGTGGTGGCATGCAAATCATTTTAGGTCTGGAAACTGGATGGCCAAATTAGTATTTTAGTTTGCTCAAAGTGCTATTGCAGTTATATTTCTTCACAGGCTGGAACTGGCTTGTGCCTAGAGCAGGTGGGATCCATCTTAACCCCTTCAGATAGACATGTGCAAAGTTCCTCTTAAAACCTAAGTCCATACGCCTAATTGCAACATTAAGTCTCATAATGCTTTTAAAATCTGTTCCT
This sequence comes from Psilopsiagon aymara, assembly GCA_024733675.1. NCBI lineage: Eukaryota > Metazoa > Chordata > Aves > Psittaciformes > Psittacidae > Psilopsiagon > Psilopsiagon aymara. The sequence continues at coordinate 17,785 of JANRGW010019133.1, read as the reverse complement.
TTATGGTCCTCACTTTACTTTTTCCGGTGTTTATCTTGAAAGATCAGGTGTTAGACACATTGCTGTCAGCTGTGCGTAACTTTCTGGGTTTGATTCTGATGCTCTAACAGCCATTGCCAGGCAAGCACTGCACAAAATTGCTGTGCAATTTTTTATTATTAAATTCTAAGTGAATCACACTTAATCTGTTTGCATTCCCTTTGTGTCTGCTTTGCACGTACATCCTATGAAATAAATTTGGTTGCAGAAATGTTTGCAGAAACAGTAAAATTTTTAGTGAGAATGAAGAATATTTGTGGAAAGCAGATTTTGTATTCATCAGAAACCTTGCTGTAGGAAAGATCCTATCTATTTGGGGAGCTGAAATAGAGCAGACAGCCTTCAGTTAAACTCGGTTGATTTTGAAGATTTAACTATTTGCAAATAACCTATAAAATGTCACAGATAGCAAAGACTTAGGGGTCACTGGCTGTATAACATTGCTTTCTCCACATCATATTACAGTTAATTTTCTATGCTGGCTTAGTTCCATCTCAAGGGTGAGAAGGGTTTTGCTTCCTCATGTTCCTGCTGTGGGGCTGCAGAAGTGATAGAGAACAACTAATGGTTGCTTTGGAGAGAAACAGACAGAATAGGGAGCAGGTAGAAATTTTTAAAAGCCAAATTTCTGCTGTGACTCTTTTCATATGCGTCTTTAGAACATAGCACTCATATTCAAGTTTTTCGTTTTGAGATCTCTTTCAGCATACCGCTGTTGACCAGGCCTGGATAAATTTTTCCTCTAAGGCAAAATCAGTTTATTTGAACAGTCATCTCTGTTTCCAATGAATTTGCTTTCGGCAGCTGCTTCAGCAATGTAAGTTACTGAGCTCTGGTCCCACTTTGTGCTGCTCAGTCCTGGGCTGCTATGAAGATCCGTGCAGCAGTTTTTAGCAAACTATGCGGTATAAAAACATTCAGAGGATGGTCTGAATGTTCAGAAGAGGTCTGAAAAATGACCAAATGTTACTTTTACCTCCACTCAAGAGCTGATGTTTTCAAAGTGCAGATGGCTGAAGGACAAAGCTCTACTTAACAACAGTTGTAGAAATACATTCCTAATATATTTGTATGCTAGGACAGACACGTGGATCTGGATTTAGTCTGAAACACATGTATTCTTCCTTCCTTTTTTTTTAAAAAAACTTTAGATGGTACTTGCACTGTCTTGTCAAGTTCAATGTAGCTTCAAATGGTTAACGTCCAGTGGCATAGTGCACAACTGCACTTCTCTAATTTCCTTTATTGATCATTCAGATATCATTTTCCTTGAGTCCAAAAAGAAGACAGAACATTTTATCCATTCCTGGGCAAAATTCTCCTTCTCTCAGCTTGCTCTTTCCTCTGTCTCCATTTACAAGGCTTTGCTTTGTCATTGACTCAGGTAGCTAAATTTGTTGTGGAATTCCACACATTTTACACAAGTGACAAATGCAGTGTGGTGAAAAAAAAAAAAGAAAAAAAAAAAGCAGAACCTTCTCCAGGCTTCAGACCTGAGATTGTCTCCTTCCCAGGGCTGTCAAATCATCCCAAGATACTGCAGTTAATCAAACAACTTCCTCTTTGTTCCTCACCACTACAGGTGCAGGAAACTCGCCAGTGCTTTTTGTCCTGTTGGTTTAAATTAAAAAGTGGAGTTTCTCATCATTGAGTGGAAGATCCTTTGAATGGTTCATATTAAAATGATGTTTTGGCAAAGAACTCCAAATGTACCTATGGATAGTTACTGTGTGCTTTCAGTCAAACACTAAACTTTTGGCACAACTGCTTTCATGTTATTTCTTTTATGCCATCATATGATAACACTACAATAATACTTAAATGCTGACACAACAGAAAACATTGCCAGTTTGGACTCCCAGGCATTGGCAAGCTTTTTGTTACATTTGCAACATACCACTCTCTGTGAGCTTCGCAAAAATGTTCATCACTTTCAATGGAGGTGGAGGGAGATGAAAAAAAAAAGAAAGAAACAAATTGCTTCACAAAGTGTTGAGTTGGAGAGGCTAAATATCACAACAAATGGAAGCTCTTATTCATGTTAGAACCTTTTTCTTTCTTTCTTTCCTTGAAAGTGTAAGGCTTTTCACTGGATTTATCTCTATAGGTGCAATCCATTTCCATTCCACCATTATGTCATCTATAATTTAAATTTACGAGACAAAACTTCAGGCTTGCCAGGGGAGCAGCTGGAGAGCTCTGTTCCCTTTGCCATAGAAAATGTAGATGTGCTGAACGTATTGTGTCTGACAAGCCCCATTGAAAGTACTCCTATCTTTTCTGACAAATATCCATCAGCATGTAATATTTATTCTTCTGGTTTAGTTTTCCTGCAAATAATTGACGGTCTCTCAGCAAATAGTGGGTTTCCTGCTGAGGCAGCACCACCTGTACTCCTATCCAAAGCTCACATCAAATGCTCTAAAATGGAAGTTTCCACAGGGCTAATGGATAAAATGAATGAATCAGATGCAGTCAAATGTAGGGAAACAGATTTTTCTCCTCAAAACTGTGTTGCTATTGTTAGCATTGCTCCACAGTGGCGCTTTAATAACTTTTGTTGCAGGTACAAAAGGAGTTTTTCAGACACCTTCACTTCTTGCATTTTATTAGTCAAAAAATCCCTGTTCTTTGCAGTATAGTTGCATACTTTAGTGTCCTTATGCTTCCAGTTTTAATTATACTGATGCAGACAGTATGATGCTCTTCCCCTATTACCCCGCAAAGCTAATATTTTCAAGGGTGTCTAGGTGGTTTTGGGTGGACAGCAGAGAATACAATATGGGATTCAACCTTTAGAAAAAGTTACCTATTCCCTCTTTGAAAACTGGATACCTCCCAGGGGCATCCAAACTTGATCACTCCAAAAAGAAGCTGCTCTTTTCATTTTTGGCTAGTAAGGTGACTGAGGTGATCCATGAAGGAAGAACTATTTATATAGCTCCCCAGGATGGGCATATCAGAAGTGCTGGTGGAGATAGCTCATCACTAGAGAGCAAAGAAATATTCCTGCTTTTCCCAGGGAAAGATCAAAAAAAGGCCATCTGTTTTCTGATCCTGCAAGTCATGATGTGAGCCACAGAAAGAGCACAGCTTGACTTTTCAGGTACCAGGATTATGTTTGCAGAGTTTAAGAAATTTCTGTTGTGCTAAAACTAATGCCCTTAGTGATTGTTTCTTTAAATGTAAGTAGCATTTTAATGAAGTCTGTAATAAACGTACTCAGAGCACTGCTAGTATAACAATTACTGATTCTTTTGGGGATAAACCCTACATTACTGTGCAGCAAATATTACCAATAAATGTCTTTTATGTGTCTACCTCTGTACTTAACCCACACAGGTAAACAGGTCCCTGGTAACCATAGTGACAGCCCCTGCATCCTAAGGTCATCATCTTCCTTTTAGATCTAAAGGTCCTGCTAGGAAGGTGTGTAAAAATGGTGTCAAGAGAATTAATTTTATGACTGTTATTTTTTTTATGCCAGAGATCTTAGCAAAAAAAAAGCCCTTAACCTCGATTCCAATCCTCCTGCGCCAGCATCATGCAACAGTCACAGGCAATGCTTGGGCCCTTTTAAAGAGAGAAGCACAACCTCCCAGAAGTCATGGAAAATACTTTCCCAAGGAGGACAAGTGTGATGAGAAAAGGGGCACAATAACAAGGCTGAGGATAATACCATCATCTTTACCTACTTTTGAAATCCATGTCTGTCTTTTTTTAAGGGTTGGACATTGTTTTATTCTGCAGTTTTGCTTGTTTTAGCAGGATTTTGTCCACTTCGATCCATTTTCAGGACTTAATACAGTAATAGTTATGAAATGGTAACTTTTTATAGAGTTATTATTATGAGATTACATGTTTTTTCTCTGAAAACTAAATCTAGAAACATGCTTGGTCAGACATGGAGAAAACCTAGAATGGATAATGTTGAAGAAGCTTTGCTCCAGTTGCTACTTTACAGTGGAATTACATGTAAATAGTCAGATCTATAAAACAGTGCTCCAACTTAGAGTATAATATTCCCTGGCTACCTCATCCAGTGCTTGTCATGCACAGTGACTTCTAAATAAGCTAATTAATAATAGTTTTTCCCTTGCTTAATATCTAACTGGACAAAGTATCTTCGGGTCACATTGTGACTCAAGCCACTTTCAAGTATGTGGGCTGCATCCTTGTATGCTTAAAAAAAAAATAACCACTGGGACTAAACCATGTCAGAGCAACTGAGGACACAGAGGATGGTTTTGACCATAAAGTCCTCCAGCAGTAAGATGTGTTTAAAAACACGTTATTCATAAGTATCTGTGGCCTCACAGAAAACGTTTCTACCAGTACTGAAAAAAACATCGAACAAATCAAACCAAAAAACCGGCTGAAGTTTATGAAAAAAAAGTAGCTCAGAGGAAAGCAGTGGTTTTAGAGCTTGGCAGAGAGATGTCAAACATTCAGGACAAGGTGGTCTGGAAAATACAATGTCCCAAGGTAGAGCAATGAATTGAGACTTAGTTGTAATTTTGCTGTCTCCATTAGAGAACAAATTGACCTCGCTTGTCATGCTCAGGAAGGAAACTCATCTTTATCTGTACCAGCCCCAAATGTTTGCATTCAGAGCAGGTATTCCTTTTGTTACTGAGAAGTGAAAAGGCAAAGCTTTTTTTGAACATATTCACAGTCAGTGCTGAGGCAGAATGAGCTCTGTGATTTTTAGTGCTTTGGATATTAGGATAATTATCAGAAGCTGATGAGTTTTTAAAGGTTTCTAATGTGAGCCTATGATTTTAGAACCTCTCTCCTGTCAGAATCTAACTAGTTTACAGGCAACACGACATGATCTATGGCACCTTTCCACTAATGACTAAAGCACAAAGGTAGAGCCTCCTATCAATAACATTCCTCTATGCCCATGATGGGGAGAAAGCTCTGGAAATTTGAAATGCAAGGCTCATGCACTGTCACAAAGTTATTTCACAAGTTTGTGGGAAACTACAATAGCATCAAACAAGTAATCTCCTGCCTGTGTAATAAAACAGAGGCTTTTCAGCATTCAACAGTGTTGAAAAGAGTAGTGAGGGTGAGCAAAAATTGAAACTGGGAACTGGGTGTTTTAAGTGGTCTTTCTTTTGAGGTCTAGCTCATGCTGGTACTAAGTGAAATCTGTTACCATTTGGTGCCTTAATGGGCTGGTGGAGTCAGTCCACTCCTTAGTGGGCAAGTACAGGCTTCTCAATGTGGTCTTCCTAAAATGAAGCACCCTTGCTGGCGACCAGCAGGAGAGCTAAGATAAAAATGTGAATTACTCTCTGGTCCTTAAGTGTTTTTCTCCTGAACTGGTGCTGAAAAACCCTGAGAGTGGCTGGGAGAGGAAAGATGCACTGCTGGTGTCTCTTTGTGAGAGTGATTATGCGTGTGACTTTGATCTGGAGTGCTGTTAATTTTGTACCTATTGAGAGTATGCTTTTCAACTAAAAAAAAAAAAGAAAAAGGAAAAAAAAGTTAGGTAATGGAACAGTCAGAGTTGAGTCTCATCCATTATCTCTTGAACATCTCTTGAATTTTGCCACCTTTCATAACACTTGAGGAGTGTTGCTAGTTACAACTCAAAAGATACTTAATGCTGTGCCTTGCTGGTATTCACCTTAATTACTGCACTGACAATGTTTTTGTTAATCTTGAGTTATGAAATGACAAAATTAGAACCAAACCTGATCCTCAGTCACACTCACTAAACCACCAGAATAATAAAGTGCAGAATACCTTCCCATGTCAGGTACCAAAATACGATTGCTCAAGCTCCGTTCATCTCTGTAGCAGTGCGTATAACATATGAAGTGAGAAGAAACAGGGAAAATCTAAAACAGAAATTAAAAAAGAAAGAAAAGAAGGATCTCCTACTCCACAATATTTTCAGTTTTGAGGGTGGGAAGGTCAAAGAAAGGGGTCAGCAAGAGTGACTGCCCACCAGATATGTCACAAATAAGCTCATTCTGCAACACTTATAACAAATAAGCAATCAAACCAACAAATGAAAAAAACTTTTTGGTATAGAAACTTTCAAAATTAGTCCAAGTTGAATGTAACCTATGTACATCCTTGTAATCTGTCTATATTGGACTGAAGTTCTTTGGTGCTTTGAGACTCCATTATGTTGCATGTGGTTTCCATTCTCTTGTTTTTATAGCCTTTTGGAATTTATTGTAGATCTTTCAAGACCTCTAACCATTCCCTGGCTAGAAAGATGGGGTTTCAGACTTTCCAACTTGTTTCAGTGCTTCTCATCTCGTGTAGCAATTCTTTGTGTGTTTAAATCAGTGTTAGACTTAATGTTCTTTGATTCCAAGCATTGCATCATTAACTAGCTTCATTTTGACTTTTGCCAGCATATACTAGTCATCTAGAAATAGTGTCATTTCTTAAGTAAAGACAGTTTCAATTTTGTTGGTTTTGTTCTTTCTGTCTTTATTAGGGAAAAAAAATCCCAAATTTTAATTATTTTGTTACATTTTAAATGGATTACAGTATGGTACTTTTTCTGGTTCCATTTTTTTTTTTTTTTTTAATGTGTATGGAGAGAGGAGAAAAATGGATGAACCCTTACAACTATAAGATTGCTTGGCAGCTTTCATCAGCGCTTCCACTAGGGTAATTAATTGGTCATAGAAAATAAATGCTTAGAGTGAGACAGACCCTGCCATAGGCAGGATCCTGTTGTGGAATAAATTCATATAAAGTATTACTGAAGTCACTGAGGCAAATCAGAAATGGTGTGTAAGATCAAACAAAGGCTTCTTTACATCAATTGCATTCTTTCAGGTTACGTCTCTTTCTTGGGGAGCCTAAGTTTGTACAACTTACGCATCAAAAAGGTGAAAGAAGTTTTTTCTGAAAATAATGCAGAGCCTTCTTTAACTTATTATTTGTTACTACCTGCATAGTTTCTGGACTGTGTTAATCATGCTTCTTTCTGCTGGGCCTCTGGCCTGTGAATTCAAACCTACTTCTTTAGGTTTTCTAAACAACTGAAGGCAAGGAAACTGAATTTCTTAAACTGGGTGACACAAATAAGATGGTGGCTAAGCTGAGTCATTCATCTAAACTTCACCCCTTACATTTCTCCTACAGATGTGGTTGGAGGAATGAACTGCTTCTTGGGTATATCAGCAGAAAATAACAGTAGCCTTCTTCCTTAACTACTCTGCAAGTCTGGTGCATCATGCAGAGCCGGGTCTCTGCCATCCCTTCTCTTTTGGGATGATATTCTCCATTCGCGGATGCAGCAGCAGCGGCAGTACCAACTTCCTGTGTGTATCTCCTGAACCTAAGATTTCTAGCTAAGGCTCAAGGAGTTTTTCCATAAAGTTCCACAAAAAGTATTAGGAACTCATCCAAAGACTGGAGGGTTTGAAATGGTGTAACTGGCATTTTCTTTGATATCCACCATTTTAGGTTTAAAGGCACAATCCCAGCTGGCATTTAGCAACTTATCACTGAGCAGCTGAGCTGCGGTAGTGATTCATGTACTGTAACCCATGGCAATTCAAAATGAATCAGTTTTGCTTACTCACCAAAACGGGCCACACTTGAAATTCATTTGAGCTTCCCTAGAGCTATCTCTGAATTCAGCAGCATGAACTATAGAAATGTGAACTACTTGGTAACAACAGTTACATGCTGGGTCACATGTACTAGAAAACTAGGACTATTCATATTTACAAGTTATACTTGTGTTGTTTTACAAATCAGTGGAATATATAATCGGATACTTAATTAGGAGCGTGCACTGAACAGGGAGCCTGTATTTATTTTATGGATAGCCTGTATGTATTTTATGCATAGCCTGTATAATGGTGCGCTATATGACATGGATGACTGGGAATCAATGTTTCCATGTGGTAATCACAGTGCCAAGTACACTAGTTAAACAAAAACTTCCTGCTGTGACTGACCGTTATACGGCAGATTTGAAATTAAGCATGAGCTTTCTGCTCACGAGATGAGGCATCAGTTTTCTATTAGCCAAGAGCACATCAGTGGCCATAAACAAACAAAGATGAATCACTACAAATTAAGTGGAAAATCTGAAACTGAAAGCTCTATGCATTAAGCTGGTTTTTGAAGGAAGAGATACTGGACAGCCCCAGCAAGACTCCTCTGAGAGGGACAGGATTTATTCTTTCCTCTATATTTGCATATTTGCATGGACCCACAAGGAGTTCTCACACATGCAGTCCAGCGCAAGTGGTGGAGACTGCCAAAGACATTATTCCACACCACTCCCATCAGCTTGTGGGGAAAAATTTAAACACAGAATCCTCAAATAATCCCAGACTGGTTTGGGTTGAAGGGACCTTAAAGCTCATCCAGTTCCAAGCATCTGCCACAAGCAGGGACACCTTGCACTAGACCAGGTTGTTCCAAGCCCTGTCCAGCTTGGCCTTGAGCACTGCCAGGGATGGGGCAGCCGCAGCTTCTCTGGGCAACCTGTGCCAGGGCCTCACCACCCTCACAGGAAAGAACTTCTGCCTAAGAACTCACCTCAGCCTTCCCTCTGTCAGGTTAAAGCCATCCCCCTTGTCCTGTCCCTCCAGGCCCTTGTCCAAAGCCCCTCTCCACGTTTCTTGTAGCCCCTTTAGGCACTGGCAGCTGCTCTAAGATTTCCCTTTAAGGAGCTTTCTGTTCTGAGGGCTGAACAAGCCCAGTTCTCTCAGACTGTCTCCAAACAGAGCTGCTGCAGCTCTCGCAGCATCTCTGTGTCCTTCCTTGGACTTGCTGTAACAGGAAGACCACAAATGTGATTAATAATTCTTGCCTTCCTTTTTCAATTTTTCATTTGCCAAGCAAAGGACATAGTGTGCAATGTGATATTGATGACTAACCATGGTATCTTATAATTAAAAGCTGCCACAGACACTACAGCTTCTACAGCTCTGTCTATTTGCTCCTTTTCTCCCCACCACTGTAATCTTGATGAGTTTCCAGTTCAGGAGCGTCTGGATTTCAACCATTTGCTCTCTCTGCTCATTTCAGTATCTCCAGCGAGAGAGTGAACAACCTCTTCATTTGGATGTGCTCTTCCAGGACAGCATTAGCGTTAGCATCTCTAGTCCCTTTGGGTCCCACTCCACTTCTGAAACAGCATGGCATGCTGCCGTGTAAATGCCATACACGCAAACTTGCTGTTGCCTGATGAGTAAAACTTCTCCGCCCTTCCAAACACTTTTTCTTATTCTTAATTCCAGGAAACCATTTTGAAAAGGCAGTACTCACTGTAGTTATTTTCTTCAGGTTCTCCATTGTACTCTCTTGAAAATTGCTACTATTTGTTCTCCTTCCTAACAGAGCAGAACAATTGTCCCAGGCTCTGATCAAACAGTAATGATTGAGATGTGCCAGAAATATGTTTCAGCTACGGTTTTATTTGCCTAGTACACCCTGTTTACATTCTGACTCCAAGTTTATCTTCAGGCGTTGTTCATCGCTATTGTTTTTGTTGGTAATGGAAGTGGTGAGGGGTTGGACTTTTTTTCCACATTGTTGCTTGCAAAACTGCTCCTGGGACAACAAAATTAGTACGGTGTACTCATCATGCATACATTTATCACACTGCAGCCAGTGCTTGTTATACTTCTCTTGACATTTTCTGGTATGCCTTTTGACATCTGCTTTTGAACTCCTGCAGCCTTTTCTGTCCTGATATTCACTGTTTCATCTGATTTTGTTTTCCTAGACCCTAGAAATGCAGATTTGTTTCATTCCTTCAAGTTTTGTCTGCTCAGTCATATTGGGACATTCAGTCTTGAAAGCTTTTTTTTTTGTTGTTCTTCAGCCCCAAAATCTTTAGAGAGGCTTTTGGGAACAACGTACTTCATTGGTATTTTAGCATTACAGTATTTTTCCTCCAAAAATCCCAAAACAGCAACCACTAACTTTATCCTCTGAGGAGCCGCAAGGACACATAATGTAAAGTCCTGTTTTCCTACATTAATCTGACAATATCGCGGCATAGCTTCAAAGTAGGAAGGATGTTAGAAGATTCCTTAGCAATGTAAGTTGTTGGATCAAGGTGGATTTGTGTGTCGTGTGGTACTACTTGTCAAAAGCAGCCCTTTACAGCCATGGACATTATTCCAGCAAGTGTCACATTTTCCTGACATCATATGGATCAGATATTCTTTTTCACCTCTTATTTCCCCCCATTGAATTTAAGCATTTTACTGTTCTTCCTACTGGTATGTGGGTCTGTGCACCTTGTGCACAACAACAAGACACAACTTCTCTCTTTAGCAGCATGTTTAAGCACAGTATGTATGCACACAAATATTATGATGCTAACATGAGAAGCCTTCGAGATTTTGAGTAATTCTTCTCATGTGATTGTCAAATTACACTGAAGAAGTAAACCATTAGGCATCACACTCTGATAAACAATTTCCAACAAATATTTTGACAAATCTGTTGCCTTTTCTGTTTGAGATATATCTGTAAGAGATTTTTGCACTTTTTTTCTCATTTGTCACTGAAAATTCTTCAGCCATGATGTCTATAGAAGAAAAGGATTACACCATTAATTGTTAAAGTACTATTTGCTAAAATTGGTAATGCTTACAGTTTTCTCATTTACTGCCCACACCATAATTGACTGCAAGGTCATGGGCTCCTACCTATGTACAGTTTTGCAGAACAGGAAAATGTGTTGGCTAAGTTATTTTTGTCAGCATATGTATGATACAAGCATAAATGTATGTGACTTCCTGTGGTGCTGCCTTCATGCACGTTTATGCAAATATGTATTTGTGAGCTACCTTCTGTAATTCAGGCAAATCCTTAAAAGCCCCTAAGCACATAAACCAGATAGGGCCCAGAATAGTAGCCAACTAAATTCCCAATTTTTATTAAAAAAAAAAAGTCAAATAATTACAGGTATATACCATCATATACCCTAAACCAGATTCTGTTTTCAGTTAGACGGTCTCTGGTCACATTACTATCAATCTAGATGAATATAACTCAGGTTAGTGTTGGCTAACAATATTTATAAAGCAAATAAAACCCAATCAATATTACAGTATTTTTAGTTATTTTGCTACATCAAATGGCAATAAAGCATTTGGGAGTTGAGGTCAAATTATTCATATGCTCTTAGCCATGAAGAAAAGAAAAAAGTAAGATGCTATTAACTACTGTGAGGAAGTAACGTAATATGTTAACTAGATATCACTGCATTTTGCATTACTATATCCATACACAAATTAAATTAACATAGCTGTGCAAGCTATAATCTATTTCTGAACACTGGATATATTTTTTTTTTGCTTTGCTCTAGTGTTGTTATTTGATATTGATAATAAAAGGCTTGCTAAAATAATCTGGAGAATATTTAAATTATATAATACTATTATGTATATTACATAGACACGATATATATTATATTATGTTTTCTAAATTTTAATTATTTGATGCATATTCTAAGTAAATATGTAACCTCAAAATGTGGTATTTCAATATTTTTAACATCTAATGTGTTTAAGAAGGGGTGGAACTTTTATAGTCCATGAATCGCAGAATCATAGAACAGTCAGGGTTGGAAAGCACCTTAAGATCATCTAGTTCCAACCCCCCTGCCATGGACAGGGACACATCACACTAAACCATGCCACCCAAGGCTCTGTCCAGCCCGGCCTTGAACAATGCCAGTGATGGAGCATTCACAACTTCCCTGGGCAACCCATTCCAGTGCCTCACCACCCTTACAGTAAAGAATTTCTCCCTCATATCCAATCTAAACTTCCCCTGTTTAAGTTTGACCCTGTTACCCCTTGTTCTATCACTACAGTCCCTAATGAAGAGTCCTTGCCCTGCATCCCTATAGGCCCTCTTCAGATACTGGAAGGCTGATATGATGTCTCCAAGAAGCCTTCTTTTCTCCAGGCTGAGCAGCCCCAACGTTCTCATCCTATGAAGCTCACAGGCTTTTTCTCTCCCTTAAAAACTCTATATTATCACCCTTTTTCTTGTTTCACCAGTTTACTCTTCTAAATTTACAAGAAACCCATGTTCAGGGCTCATGCTTTCTGACTTTCAGAGGACTACCTACCACCACCCAGGTTGCATCCTTGGACCAGACTATGCTACAGACAAGATGACTTGAAGCAAGTGCTAAAGAAGCTGACCCACTGGTCTCTGTTTTATTAGAAGTCATATGAATGTCCATAAATTTTTCACAGTCTCTTCTGAAGGGAACACATCACCAATAAGTCCTGTGTTATAGTCACACCTTGTAGCTCAGTGTTCAGATGGGATCAAAACTAGGCAGGATGAGTTCACCTGTCTTTCCTTATAACATAGCATTTTTAAATAAAAAACCCCAGTACTTTCATCTTGGTTTTTCCTTATAAAAAATTATGAGTGCATGAGAACTTGGTCCTGTATTCTACACAAGTAACTTTGTCAATACTGGGCATATGGCTTTTACTGTCCCAATTCAGCGGTGTTAAAAAAAAAAAAAAACACATTTTTTATTTTTATTCTGGTGAAAAATGTCTCTTCAATAAGAAGGAAGAACTGAAGTTTCCTCTTATTTCATAATGACTATATTTTTACAGTATGAGAAATTATTTGTAAAAGGTGGTAGTTCAGATGACTGTATAGAGGTGGGGGAGGCCAAATGGAGAACTGATTTTCTACAGAAATTGATGTCACCTTAGATCTGTAAACATTGAGTTAAAGTACTTGACTTCCTGAGGTGAAATGAGTTATTTCCAGTAGTTGCCATGACATCATTAATAAACATATATGCAATAAATAACAACATCCGAATTATCTCCTAAGAGATATATGGTTGCAAATTGCAGCAACAAATCACCATGTGTGAGAGAATGATCATTACTCCAGTGTGTACAAAAACTGTTTTAACAACTGTATTCTTTATGGTGAAGCTCACACTAATTAGCCTTTCAGATTCCCGAGGGAAACCTCTACGGAACATTTAACATTGTGATGTTTGATCTAGCTTGGGGGGTGAGGGAGGTTTGCTTCTAAACCCTTAAAACATGGGCACACAAGCTCAGCTTTCAATTAGGTCACTCCTATTAATGAGGGTGGAAAGTAAATAGTCCTTTCAGGAAAATAGTTTGAAAGTAAATGGATAAATTAATCAGATTGGTATAGGTAAACACTTCACAAGATATGTATTTCATGGCTGAACTATCTTGCTATTAACTTCATGCAACATAAGTACACATATGCATGGAGAAAAATCACTGCTGTGCTGCTTTTTCTTCTGCTGGCTCTATAGCAGTGAGGTTTTTCCCATCAACCTACCCTGCTAACAAGTGTTGGAATTTTTTAGGAAGCTGTAAAAATAAGGTAGTAGGCTAGGTTCTGTTAATCCAGATAAACCAGAGCTGGCATCAGTCAGTGAGTGAAGTGCCTGAAGGCTGGACATCCCAATGGCTAAACTGTAGCTGATTTGATTCCTAAAGAAAGTATGAAAACCAGTGTTGAATTTCTGAGCTGACATAGGAAGACTAAGGTGCATTAAAAGAAGGCAATCCAATACTGTGCATACTGGACAACCTGAGTAAATCAGAATGGTTTGGCCTGGAAGGGACTTTAAAGCTCATTCCGTTGCAACCCCTGCCATGGGCAGGGAGACCTTACCCTAGACTAAGTTGATCAAAGCCCCCAGTGGCATGTAAAAACTGGTACCTCTCCCACAGGTAGTAAATTTGAATCAGGCTAATTCCAGAGCTGATTCTTTTTTACAAAGGACCAAATAGACGGAAGCCAGTGACGGTGGCATGGGTGATAGCTGATAGTACATCACATAGCAAGTAGGATCCTGGTCTCACACCAGTGTTTCCAGCAATCCTACGGAGTGGCCAAGCAGCAGGCTCAGGAAGATAAGGTTAAGAACATAAAAAAGGAACAGGATTTAAGCTGCCTTCTCTTTTTTTTTTTTTTCTGAGAGAGAGAGAGAAAGACCTTTTCTACTGCCTCATTGAAATTGCAACCTGCTCTTTTATTCTCTTATGTTTTATAGAGAACCTGGAAACCTTTATGGAGCTATAGATTCTGCCATGATTGCAAGTTACCTGGTGTCCTTTTGTGGATTTAAACCTGTTTTTGATACCTATGTAGTATTCAGGGAATGCTTTGAGACAGCAGCGTTATTTGCTCAGGCGTTTCAACCATAAAGTCTTGTACCTGGTGTTTGCAATTATCTTAGACTAAATAGATTAAAAAATCAAAGAGAAATCATTTGGTAGGGCATGCACACATAAATCAGTGCTTTTTCTAAAAAAGGAAGTATTAGGTTAGGTTTACTGCTCTACTGCTAGCCTATTGCTCATTACAGAATCATATTTCCTGGAGTAAAAAAAAATTTCATGTTTTCACTGCATGCCTCAACAGCTCCTGCTCTAATGAGAGCAGTTTCTAAAAATCCCTTCTAATAGGCTGACACCATAAAATGATGCTTACAAAAGAGAGCTTACAAATAAGAGCTTAGAAGCTAAGGAAATGCAGTGCAGTCTGCTTTTGTTGCTTGTTTGAAATTACTCCTTACTCTGGAGAGAGAGCAATCCTGTGATGGAAAACATTTGTTGCAGTTTAAGTTTGGCTACTATCCTAAACCATTCCCATGATCACGTTGACCCAATTTCCACCTCTCACCCCTCCCCCCATTCCCCATCATGTTTTATAATTATTCATTTTTATAAATAGCTAACAAAAACTTTGAAAAAGTTGTTATAGGGATTGTATTTTTCTTTCAATGGTACAGTTTCTTCATAAGGTATGTGCTAAATGCCGCAGCATATACAAATATGGATCATGTGCCTTTATTTTTATTGAAGGTGGAAATACCTCTGATATTTAGGGAGGCACTATATGTTAGAGGAAAACTGTGATGTAGTTGCAGTGTAATCACTGGCATCCTTGTCATAGCAATTATGGATTCATCTAATAGGGTTTTTTTCTTGTCCTCAGTTGTATTATGAAGTGACACGGCTATGTAGATTAAGTGTATCACTCACTGCTCTGGAGATGTAGTTTTGATCCTATCTTTAGTACAATTTTCTGACATATGCATTATATTTGCCTAGCGGAAATGTGATAACTTGTAAATTCATAGGTCTATTATAGCATAAGGCATAAATCCTGCTGTTGGAGTGGGATTTGTAGGTAAGATTGAGAACGTATCTGAACAAGGGATACTATCCTCAGAGGGTCGGGTTGTAAGGCACTGAATCAACAAGCACTTCTGCATGTGCATGAGTCCCTTTGAAGCCAGACAGACTCAACACGTACTTAAGAGCTTTGCTGAATAAAGGTGGGAACTAGTGTGTTTAGCTTTTAGCACATGGTCAAGCACTTCTTTTCTCTAAACCAGGGCCCAAGTTGCTTGAAAAGAAAAAAAAATCATACAGACATGCACTGGCACCACATGCTAGACAGTTTATGAAGAGTAAGTTTTTCCACAACAGAATCAGCGGGAACTATTATTAAAAGCAGTCATGTCAATAATGCGTAGCATGGATCTGTGAGCCAAGTGGAAAATAGCTCTTCTGCTTACTGATTTGCTCCAATGGGGGAATGGGGCTCCCCAACACTGAAACAAAGTAGAGGCCACAGTCTGAAACTGGTAAGTGGAAAGGCATACCAATAAAAATCCAGATGCTTTCTGGAGCACATGTGAATATACTTGAAGCTGGAAAGCATAATGATTATTAAAAGAAAAAGAAAAGTTGTGGGTTTTTTTTTTTTTTTCATTGACTTGACTGCTTTTTAGTGATTATTGTTTTCCAAAGTGTGCAAATTAAATCTGAGGGGATTTTTACTAGTGTACAGGCCTCTAGATAATGTCCTTACTTGTCCTTTTTCTTGTTTCTTTCATGTGTCAGCAATTATTGACCTAAACCTTTATTTTTGATGAGCTATATAAAACATTAATAAGTGATGAGGAAAAAAAATGTTGTGGCGCATGATAAAATCACCTGTATTACAAATAAAATGTTCACTTCTGAGATGGCCAGCTATTTTTGCATTCAATGCTCAATGTGTTTGAACACAGTAGTGCTTCAAACGAAATGAGCAAGAAAATCCTGAGCAAATGGGATTTTATTAGAAATGTGAAAGAATGCTGGTTCACTGATCAGGACTGGTAAAACAGGAGTGAAGAATATGCAAAGCTTTCTTTAGTGAGAACTATAAACGTAGATGTTATGATCTGGTATTAAATGAAAGATTTGAGACGATAGAGAAAGTCAAAGGAAGAACTGGATTTCCTGTTTGAGTAAAAGAAGCCTTGGGGAGGGGAAGAAAGGATTTTACAGAATATTCCCTTTCCAAAAGAAGATTCTTGCTCTCTCCTATTCTCTGTGTCATGTGTTTTTCTAGCAGAGGTAACAGCATTCCTGCAAGGAAGGCATCTTCTCCAGCACAGTAAAATCACAGACCTGCAGCAGCTGAGTTTATCAAAGCCTGTCACTGTCTTTCTGTAAAAAGTGTGTCAAAGAGAAAACCACTAGGCTGTCAATAATGTCTTGTAAAAATGCGCAGTTTTCATGCCACAGCAAGGCTTCCTACAGGATCTGGAGAGAGGCAAATAGTATCTGCTTTAGGCTTGGTTTGGTTTTTAGAGATCTGAAAGCTGGGTTTGTATGTCATAATGACCTCTTACCATAGCTCAGTATGGGACTTTGTTAAAAGAAAGTAGAAAGGACATGCATGACTATTTATTTTATTACATTAGCAGTGGCCAAGCCAGACTGCTCCAACCCAAAGAGGTACTGCAGACCCCAGAGGAGCCAGCAGTTAAGGGATCCCTCCTGGACTCATAGGTGTACAGCTGTGACAGTCCCTGGGCACAGAATCATAGACTTACAGAGTGGTTTGTGCTGGAAGGGACCATAAAACTCATCCGATTCCAAGCATCTGCCATGGGCAGGCATATCTTCCATTAGACCAGGTTGCTCCAAGCACCGTTCAACCTGGCCTTGAACACTGCCAGGGAGAGGGCAGTCACAGCTTCTCTGGGCACTCTGTGCCAGGGCCTCACCAAACTTCACAGAGAAGAAATTCTGCCCAAGAGCTCATCTCAATCTCCCCTCTGTCAGGTTAAACCAATTCCCCTTTGTCCTGTCTTTCCAGGCCCTTGTCCAAAGCCCCTCTCCAGGTTTCTTGTAGCCCATTTAGGCACTGGAGCTGCTCTAAGGTCTCCCTTAAGGAGCCTTCTCTTCTGCAGGCTGAACAAGCCCAGCTCTCTCAGACTGTTTCCAAACAGAGTTGCTCAAGCCCTCGCAGCCCCAGAGCCGGACTCGGGACTGCAGGGTGGGGGGCATCTCCCCAGAGCACAGTGCAGAGGCAGAACCCCCTGCCTTGACCTGCTTCTCATGCTCTGGGGATGCAGCCCAACACACAGGGAAGGTCTCTGTTGCAAACTGCTATGTTATGAGGAGCTTTTCATTGACCAACTTCTCTGTGAGATGAACAGTGGGATTGAGTGCACCCTCAGCAAGTTTGCCGATGACATCAATCTGGATGGTTCCGTCGATACGCTGGAGGGAAGGAATACCATCCAGAGGGACCTTGACATGCTTGTGAGGTGGGCTGATGCCAACTGATGAAGTTTAACCATGACAAATGCAAGGTCCTACAGCTGAGCCAGTAATCCCAGGCACAGCTACAGGTTGGGCAGAGAAGAGATTGAGAGCAGCCCTGCAGAGAAGGACTTAGGGGTGTTGGT
>JANRGW010019132.1:0-17060 GCA_024733675.1 Psilopsiagon aymara | reverse complement strand
GTGGGAGGGAGATTAAATGCCAGTCAGTGAAGCCTCAGTGATATTCCATCCTTTGCTGGCACAACCTAAAGAAATTTGTCCTAATTGCAAGAACACAAGTAGTAGGACAGGAAGAGGATCCCTGATCATTATAATTTCCTTGGGTATCTTTTAAACATTTCATTTTTCAGTAGCACATAGAATAATATAAAAACGTCAAATACAACTTCAAATTTATGTTCACAAACACCCTATGTGTGTGTGATGTCTGTATACATATTTATATGCACAGAGCTATAGGAGATTCTGATATTTAGGGATAAAGCTGAAAAACATGTAGGAGTTAACTAATACTTCATGCACTACTTCAGGTGTCAACCCTACTTGCTTATTGCTTTCTGGGTCAAATCTATACCTGTGCGAATCAAATCAATAACTGTGTGAAATACTTGACAAGAAGAGCCTTTACTGTGCACAGAAATGTGACACTTGGGAATATAGACAGCACTTGACCAACTACATTCAGACTTGCCTACTCCTGATTCAGGTACAGAAATGCTGGATGATGGAAATGGCAAACAGCCTTTGGCAGTGGTGACAACACCGCAGCAGCTTCTTTCTGGAGGGGCAGGACCACCTACATTTCTATAGTGCTGTTACTATGGCTTTCTCTGCCCCTCCAGCAAAGGAGTTTCCAGAAGAGGAATGAAAGGATTCAGTTGATGCTGACGGAAAGCTGAGTCAATGGAAGGCTTGAATGCAGTCTTCCCTGGTGTTTGGAATGCTAGGTCTGGCATTTTGATTCAAGTTTGTGTCACTGCAAAGTGTTTTATGTCACAGTGTGCATGTGCCGATAAAGCTTGCTACAACAGCACCAGCTGACACTAACATTCTGTAAAGAAGTCTATGTTGTATTCAACTGATTTAGTCCCTTCCTTAGGTCATTAATTTCTCTAGTAAGTCAGGGGCAGACAGGGAACATGATGAGAAGTCTGATCCATTGCTTCCCAGCAGAGGCAGTTCAGAACATGCATAACTTGGAGCAAATGGTATTGCACTAGCACATCAGATTATGGCCAGACGTAAGTGCTGAATCAGGGCCATAAAGAAGGCTAAGTCTAATGCACTGTACTTAAAATGCTTCCCGAAACGTTTTGGAAACCTCTAACATCAACTGAGATTGTGTTCCTATGAAATGAGTTCAAAATAGGTCAAGGCAGGCTTATTTTTATATTGTGAATAAGCCAGAGGTACTTCAGAAAGTTCAGCAAACTGCTTGCCTGATGTTTAAGAAGACTAGCAATGCCACCTGAAAAATACCATGCCTAAAATCATGGGGGGTGTGGGACACGAGGGGTGCAGGGCTTCACAAGCATATTTAAGGGCAATATTAACTCACTGTCACCCTCTAACCCACTGCACACACAGCATCTATCCTGGCTGTGTCCTGGGAGGGACCTATAAGCTCACAGAAACTTGAGTAATTATAAGGGAGGAAAATAAAATGAGGAAGGGTGTAAGGAGGGGGATGAAAATCAGAATTATTTTCTTACTCTTTTCATTCTTTCTCCAAATCCCTTTGGCAAGGAGTTCCTTTTCCCAGACTTTGACAATAGATGTTATAAAGCTCATGGCTGACGTGTTTCTGGTCTCCTCTGGAAGCTCCTGATTATAGATTCTCCCCTCAGACAGCAGTTCTGGCTTTTTTTCTGGAGGAAGCATTGCTTACATAGCAGCACAAAGAGGTCATGAGCAGCAGAGCCAACTGCAAGGCCAGTGGGTTTTGGAAGGACAGCTGTGCCAGATCCTTGAGGCCAGAGAGCCTTTGAGGGAGCAGAGGGAGGTGACCGGGGTCAGGGTGCCACTGGATTTTGGCAGACACAGAGAGCACTTGTCAAGACACCCGCTGGTAGAAATATAAAGGGATGTAAGGAAAAGCTTTGCAAAGTGAATGTAGGAAAGGCCAGAGGCGGAGCATTCATAGTCTCTCTGCCAAGAGATCAAGGTGGTGAATCCAGCTGCCTTAGCTTAAATTCAATTTAAAGGTAGAAGGGACGAGAGGTCAAGAAGATAAGGGGCAGAAAGAGTAGATTAACAAGCAATTGTGTGATGTCAGCAATATTTTACTCTGTTTGTCATCTACCAGCGAGTTTCTTTTTCTCCCTCTTTCTATCTCCCATCTTTTGACACTCAGAATGATTTTGCTTTAATGACATACCACAGCTTAGAATAATCATTTGCTTTGTCAGTGTGGCTGGAGACCATTTAGAAATACTTAAGTCTGTATTTCTCTTGAGTCTGTAAAGAGCTGTAACCAATCAGGGTATGGGCCCAGGAGGTGTGGGACGAGCACATAATTCACTGCCGAGAAGCAGATGGTACCAGATCGTCCTCCATATATACATCCACCCTGGTTCTTAGATGGCATACAATCAGCCTTAGGTGGGGAGAAGTTTCTAAAGGATGATTTGGTGACCTCAGTAACAAAATGTTGCACACAATGTTCACCTTTTGTTTTCTGTTGACTGTTCTTTGTATGTTTACTTTAATTAGCTACCAAATATAGCTAGTTGTTTCTAGTGTCTGTTACATGAGTATTTAGGTCAAGCCAGCCTACCCTTAGGAGAGACAAGAATTGTATCTATATGAATGTCTGTGCCTATGGCATGAATCTGAGAACTCCCTGAAGTCCTTTGATTGTGATTATTTATCTATCTGCTCAGCTCCTGAAGCTATTTTTAACATTGATATGCCAAAGTAGGTACTGACAAACCTATGTGATAAGTAAACATTGCAGTTATGTATGGGCACAATCTTGGGAGTGACATAAGTCTGCCATACCCCTGCCCACACCTCGCCAAAAAGACGTTAATGAAAATGTGATCAGTGAGAAATATCTGGTCAGCTTAAACATTAACACAGTCTGAACTATTCAACCTTCTTAATAAAGGCAAACTCACAGGCAGTTCTAGTGGGATGACATTTTCCTGGGGTGACATCGCTCTGCAATAATTTCTTGAAAATACCGTGATGAAACAAGCATTTTGACCTTTCCAGACACCT
Organism: Psilopsiagon aymara; assembly: GCA_024733675.1. NCBI lineage: Eukaryota > Metazoa > Chordata > Aves > Psittaciformes > Psittacidae > Psilopsiagon > Psilopsiagon aymara. The sequence continues at coordinate 14,018 of JANRGW010019132.1, read as the reverse complement.
GTGAGTCAGCCTAGACTGCTCTTTTCCTACCTCCAAGTAGAGACAGTTACAGAGACAGTTTTCTGAAAGCTGTAGCAGTAGTAGAGACACTAATACAAAGAGTATTGAAGCATGTTGGCATATTCTGGCTCCCTCAACCTTTCAGTCAATTCAGGCTTTTTTTCCCCACCCAACCTCTTCCCATTTCACAAGGTTTATTTATTGTGTATCTCAATCACTTAAAATATTAAAGCATGCAAGTTTTAAAAATCTGTTTAAATTGTGTTATGATTTTCAGAGGATAATTTTGTTGTCTGCAAGCTGGCGGCACCTCCCTAACTGAAGCAGAGGAGAAAATCAGCATCAGGCAGGAAAATCCCTAAAAATACAGGTTTCATACTTTAGTCTAATGTCCAAAACACACTGCAGCTTTGGTCATCCACGTGCATCTATCCCCAGTGGCAATGGACACCCCTTCCTCATGAAACTCCTGTTGAACTACAGTAGCCCCTAGTCTTTCCCTGGTCCTTTTATCCTGTCACACTGCAGGGACAGCTGGCATATGGTGGAGACTCGGACCCTATCTGCATTGGGGAACTCAATTGATTTGTTGCTTGATTGACTTGTTCCATTCTTCATCCTGACATACTCATTTGCTAATCTCCCTGGTAACAAAGGACAGTTTTGTCCAAAGCCAAAGTCCTTTCATCCTGTGGACAGCATGAAATGAAGCGGTAACACGGTTCATTGGGTATTCTACTTAAAACTGTAATGAAGGACACAGGGCAAATCCCTCCCTACTGGTCTGAGGCAAAACACTGGGTCTGAATGGACAAAGAGTAACACTGCTCCCTCCAGATGGGGTACTGGTGCCAGAGGAATGATTGCACTCTTCTTCCATTGCGGATAATGACAGCAATTTGGGTTTAGGCCTATCTTTCTAGCAATTACTTCAGAAACTAAGTCAACGTGCAAATTGTCAAAAGAAAGTGTCAAAAATGTACCTTTTTCATCGTGTAAGCAGTGTACATCTTTTAAATACAGTCAAACTATTCTGTATAGGAGCTGTGGTACCCTTTGGGTACCCATTGTTTGCTGCCCAGTTCCTTAACATTTAATTACATTTATTTTGATTTGCAAGAGAATCTTGAGATCAAGCTGACAGGACAGTCTCTTGTATGAAAACCTCATTTCAGAGAAAAAGCAAGTAAAGGTATGGCAAAGCAAACAGCAAAAACAGACACAGCCATACATGGCTGTTTCATCTCAGATACAGAAAATAATTCTCTGTTGCTCTGTTCCAGTTTAGAATGAATATGTCTCTTGTCACAAGAAGCTAAGCAGATATTTCACTTATCAGGACACACAATTCAACTAAATGGCTCATTCAAGAGTTTGATTATCAGCAAGGGACCACTAATGGCCATTTTCTTGCTGTAGTACTCTTTTCCTGTCCTTCCCATCCTACACAGCAATCCTTTCCTTATACAACCCAAGTTCCTATTTATCCCCAAAGTTTATTGTGTAATCTTTTCAATTCATTTTGACTGAGAGGATTTGAGATTTGAATTTAAGCTACTAATTTTCCAGTCCTAACTTCAGGGTTAGACTGTTCTGGAGGGGTGAGCCTTCACATCCCTTTTCTTGAGGGAGCAGTTTTACTTCATGTATTTATTAGTGCAAGGACTGGAAGCTGTGTCTTTCCTTCTCCCCTTGGATATACTGACTCATATTAGAGTATGAGCCACTTCTACATGTTCTCCTCAATCTGTCTTTCTGAATTAGGGACCATTTGATTCCAGTCAAGGTAGAACATCTTTGAGAGAAAAGGCTGGCATGGGACCTCAAGAATGTTCTACAGAGTGGTATGTAGGGCATGCCCTGAAAACTAAGCACAAGTGACCACAGTCTAAATGCAATTTCTACAATAGACTTTTTTTACTTCAAAATGCTGCTCTTCTAGACTAAAAGACTGAGCTCATGATGCGCTCTCAAAGGACTGACCCAAAGATTTTGAAAGGAATCCAGCTCCAGGGAACAATTCAGGGTAGTCAAAATGAGGAAGGGTACTTTACTGCAATCAATTTTGACACACTTCTCCCTTCAGGATAGGTTTACGGAGGGTTAAAATGCCAGAACAATGCATTTCTGGCAAGTCCAACAGCTGGCTCTATTGTGTCTGGTATAGGAGTTCCTGAGTACGTCAGGATTATGAATCATAGGAGGGAATTGAAGGTTCTGCAGTGCAGTGTCTCCTTGCAAGCATTCCAGCACAGTCCTGCACTCCCATATCTGGGAAACGACATTCCCTTGACCTCAGTGGGGTATTATAATAAATCTCTGTGACAGACTGTTAACGCCAGAGAGGTCAGGTTTTGTGCGTAGGTTAGATCGGAAGTCCAGGACAAGGATTAAATACAGGATGAAAATGAAAGGCACTGCTAGGGTGAGCCAGACCAATTGCACACCACCACGTTTAGTTCAGAAGCATCCAGTCACACAACCCCAAACACTGACACCACAGAACAACAACATCTCACACCACAAGGTGATAGCACCCAAGACCAAGAGCCACAAATACTAAAGTGCCATAGGAAGCAAGCACAGGTGATCAAGGATGCTGTAAGGTACCCTTTCCCTATAATAGTAAGAAACTTGTTAGGTTAAGTGCCTGGTAAGAAATAGGTTTAATGATCCCTGTCACTAAAAGTGGAGATGTTGTCTTTCTGAAGTTAAATTTCAGGATCAGTCTAATGCTGAACCTGTGGGCCAGACGTACCAGTGCACCCTAATGAGGGTTTCCAAAGCAAGCCGCAGCTTTCATGTACCACACCCAGCTCTAGATGTGTTCACAGTTGAGTTAAAAAAACATCACACTTTGAAAAGCTATAAATAATAACATGACCTGCTCTGAAGACAGATGAGTCTGAAAACGTACAGTTGACTGCTGAAGTTCAGTTGCCACACCTCAGTGTCAGATGTTATCGAGAGAAAGGAACCACAAGTTCCCTTTACAAGGCAGACTATGACCTGTTTACACTTTAACTTCATTATTTGAGAGGTTATGTTATTGCAGCTTTGTTTTGGCAGCGATCAAGCATTAAGAGCTGTGCAGAGTGTAAGCATAATCTTTCTTACTGTGGTAAATACTATTACTTAATTACCCTAAATGACCAGATTAATTTCTGATGCTGCTCCGTAGGATTCTTCCAGAAATACCTTCCATGGAATGAATGTTTTTCTTACATTTTAGCCTGCCAGTCTACTGTCTAATCCAAGGCCCATCAATGTCAGGTCTTCAGATAAGGTCAGCATCCACCATGGCCCAACACACAATTAACTATAATCTAGTCATAAATACCAAGTTAACACACTTGTGGAATTTTGGCATCTACAGGTGCCAGGTGATGTTCTTAAATCATAAATACCAGCTCATGACACAGATTTTGGAAATATTGATCCTTCGCTCCCCAGCTACACCTAAGGTTAAACCACTGCCTTGTAGCACACCTGATCACCTGAACTCCTGCTCCTGTTTGAGAGGCTGGCAGGGATTAATTACTTTTAATTGATCAATTAAGGACCAGGTGGAAGGAACCACACAGGTGACAGTGGCTGTACACTCATTCACTTGCAGCTGCTGCAAAATACCTGCAGAAGAAGCAAGATAGGGAAGCAAACTAATGTGATGAGTAGAATTACACTTTGCACGCTTGAGCACACCAAAACAAGTCAGAGCTGTTCATTCTGTCTCATTGGAGGATTTCACTCCCTCTAAGCTCACCAGGAGCTTCCTCCACAGCTTACTAAAATCATGTGAAGGATTCCCCTTGTCTTTGGTCAGCATAAGCAAGAACAGATCCCACTCTGCGCTCCTTGCACATCTGTCTGACACACTGAAGTCACCTAAAATGTTTTTTCTTCTCCACTACAGTGTTTCCCTTCCATCGTTTTACACTGTGTGCTTCTTTCTTTGTAAAACACACAGCAAATGTTCAGGGAGGCACATGTCCTGCTTCATGGCACCTAGGATAGGCTGGACACTTCCTTAATTATATACACACTAACCTAGTCCCACTGAAATAAAGGGTCTGCCTCCTTTCCATCAGATGCCATTTGACAAGAGCTGGGTGATGCTGCTGACATTTTTACAGTAGAAGTGTGATAACCCTCATTGCACTGCTGCACAAGAGAAAGCTTCCTGACAGCAGCTTACTGCAATTTCTAAAACACCACCAAGCAAAAACCTCCTTTGCTGAAGCTCTCCCTTCAATCCCAGGTTCTTTAAGCACACGGAGTGCTCGCTGTCAAATACAGAGATTTATCTAACTGCAGAATCTGAAAACTACCACTTATCAAAATTAATACTTGCTTATGTCGAGTGTTTGATGATGTATCCAAAATAAAATGGCAGCTGGCTGTCACCAGAACCCACCCGTTTTCTGATACCTCCGGAAAGGAAGCAGAGATAGTGGACCATGACTTTTTCTTCCAGAATGGCGTACATTATTTGGTTGGGTACGGTTGTATCCTGAAATTTTTCCTTTAACATCCCTCTTCTTCAGCAGTGAGGTAAAATTTGCCTTCCCCTGTCTGTCCCAACTGAAGGCATCAAGCAGACCATTACTTCTTTCTATTCTTCATTCTGCAGACACCTGGAGAAGACACCAGAGAGGGACCTGTGGAAGCCCCACTTCCACAATCTCTGTGCAAGAGCCCTCTTCTTTGGAGCTCTTTGCTTCAAAGGTGTTGTCTTCCTTATGAATGTGGCTTCTCTCCCTTAGATCATGACTTGGGAAAACGATAATGATTTTTCTCTAGCACTTGTGGAAAGTTATTGTGTAGTCAATTGCTTTCCCACACAGCCATAGAATGAAGCACGTTGTTTCCTGAAAGAGGGTTTTGATTTCAATCTTCTCTTTTAAAGTGGGCAGGGTGGAGAAAGGATGTTTTGCAACCAAATTGCACAGTCCCTACTCTGCTACAAATTTCCACTTCACAAAATTAATTCATTTAGTCCTTCAGTGAAGTGTGTAAGGTGAAAGAAGATAAATCCAGGACCCTGATATCAAATAAATATTAAGTTAACATAGTCAGGGAAAGATCTGTTTGTACTGTTGTGCCCTGCTACTGGAGTGTTAGCTATTAACAGAAAATCAGAAGAAACATGGTCTAAACGGTTATAAAATAGATATAACCCTTTTGTGCTCAGAACTCGAGCTGCATATGCCTGGCTACTTGGCTATGCTGTTTGACTACAGCAGCAGCAAGAATGTAAAACACCTGGTCTGCTTGTTTAGCTAACCTGAAGAGGGAAGGTTTCCTACATGGGTTTCCAAGAAACAAAAATAAACATAAAACCTGCATGTAAGCATACACAAACAGCATGTAGAAATTGTGAAGCTATGCTTCTACAAAGCATGTACCTTAAACCAGACAAAAACTTCCTGAAGATCACTTCCACTGTGGATACTGCTCATTGCAAGCACATACAACAGAGTGCCTGCCCTATCCCCAGCAGTGTTCAAGGCCAGGCTAGATGAGGCTTTGAGCAACCTGGTCTAGTCCAAGATGTCTCTACCCACAGCAGGGGTGTTGGAACTGGATGAGATTTAAGGTCCTTTCCAGCTCAAACCATTCTGTGATTCTATGACATATTTGAAGCATGTAAAAAAATTGTTTTCTGTGCCCTTTGTTGCTAGAAGATAGTCCTAGGAATTAGGGGGAAAAAGAGCCTGTCAGTCAATGACTAATTTGTTCCTAAGTCAATAAAGTAATTCAAACTTCCTGCCATAGAGTTGACAGAAAAGGCTGGAATAAAACTTTTGCTCTAGTCTCGGGTTTGGTGTCTGAAAATAGGGCCTTTATTATTTCTTATGTAAGACTACCTAACAAGCTATATAAACCACAAATACAAGTTCTTTCTATAGAGGAGTTTGCCTTTGTCTAATAGTGAGTCAGCATCATCTGACAGATCAATTTTCTCTGAGTGTAGGATGTGGATTTTGCATATCACGCTCTCCAAGGGCACCTGTTGGAAACTTGGGTCACTACAGCATGGAATTTCACACTGCACACAAAGTCAACTCAACGGCCTCCCTCTGCAGAGACCCACATCACAAAATCTCATCAATAAGAATGAGGCTGATACCAGATACCTCAAGTTTTCTGTCCTCCAGATCTGCCTTTCTGGAAAAGGGACAACAACATTCCTTAATGCTTTCTTGGTTCTTTCTGAAACTGTTAATGTGTCAAGTATCCATATGATCATTCAGGTGGGAAGGGCCCTCAGGAGGTGTTTAGTTCAATCTCCTGCTCCAAGGTGGGTCAGCTGTGAGATCAGATGAGGTTGTTCAGAGCTTTGTCCAGCCAAGCCTTAAAAACCTCCCACAATTTCCAGCTTCTCTAGGGACCACGGTTCCAAAACTTCATTGCCCTAACGTTGAAAAAGCTTTCCCTCATGACCAGTCTGAACCTCCGTTTTTTCAATTTATGTCCACCCTGCATCGCTCTTCTGCCGTGGACCCATAACCTCCCCACAGATATGGCTTCTGTTAGGTGCCCCAAAGCTATCTCTTCTCCCAGCCTAGCCCTCTCAGCCTCTTCTCATGAAGAACTTTCTGATCCGGGGGGGCCCAAACTGTAGTGTTCCAGAGGCAGTCTAACACATGAAGTAATCATTTTCCTCAATCTACTGGCTGCACTCCTGCTAACACAGCCCAGGATGCTGTTGGCCTTTCTTATTGCCAGGGCCAGCTGCTGGCTCCCATTCAGCTTGCTGCCTGCCGAGACCCCTAGGTCCACCTCAGCAGAGCTGCTCCCCAGCCAGGCAGTCTCTGGCCTGTTTTTCTGCAAACTTCCACAAACTTTTGATATCAATTCTGCCCGGATGGCCAGAACCCCTCCCCATGCCACACAGCAGAAGCTCCCAGATCTCCAATGATGACCTGCAGTAGTAAGCCAGGATTAACTTCACAAAGACAGGAAGATAAAATGCTGTTAATGCCCTTTTCCCAGTATCTTTAAAAACAAGTGTATAAATTCCTCCGCATTCTTGTATCTGAAAACGAGAACAGCTGCTGTGAGGTGTTCCTTTCCTCTGAGCATGGTTGTTTACAGTAAAGAATACTAGGCTTTGATCATCCACTTGTATTTACTAAATTGATTCCAGCATCTTTGCCAGTGGGCTGTATGGATTCTCAGCATGAGATGCTTTCGCTCATTTGAAGTGGTTGAGATTGTTTTTCAATGGATTTTTCCGTTATGCTCTGTGCAATCTTTCTCCGAAGCACAGTTTGTTCCCTGGGCAGTGCTCCTTGTCCAACGCAATATCCTGAACTGTTTTATATCTTGCTCAATACTTTTTCTTCCCATGATGCTTTAATTCCATTTATTCTGTCTCAACCAAAGTTTCCTTTTACAGCTCTCTCACATGTAACATGATACATTTGGTAGTAACTGTTAGGTAGGGCTTTTTCTCCCTCACCCTCCATCTCTTCAGTGTTAGAAGTTTAGGGGCAGTCAAGTCTCCTCGGGGAAGGTACAATGCCTTTTTCTAAAGGTATGTGCCCCCCCTCTTTTTCCTCCCTTTTTTGTTTGTACTGAAAGTTGGGATGCTAAATGGTATAGACAGAGCAATCCTGCACGCCCTACAACTCCTGCATGAATACCGCCCTCCCCAGGAGATCACCACCATTACACACACAGGTTTTAAACAGAGACATTTAAAGCCCAACAGGAGGGCTGGACAAATCAGCACATCTATGACAGAGAGGAAAGGAATCCCCAAGCCCCAATCTAAAGCTTTGTCTACTAAGACAGCTGTAGCAAATTGATGGATTTTCCTCTTCTTCATGTCAGAGCCCACCAAAAGACGCACAACCTTACTGCCTGAGCTGCAGACTTACAGACTGTGAAAGAGCAGGTGAAGATTTACAACAGCTAGGACAGCAACACAACACACAAGAGTTAGTGGGGTTGTGCATCTTGCAGTACTACTCACTCACCAAAACATAATTTCTAAAGTGAAAAGAGCAATTCTGGCTCTCTTTATTGTGTTACTTGCTTTTAACTGTATCACAATGCAACTCTTAAATCAGCAACATTCACTAAACTAGATACAAGTACTGAAAACCCAAATGTACTTACACCTCTAGTTAAGGTTTACTTCCAAATGTGAATAACTCATACAGATACACATTTAAAGTGAGCGAGCATGTTCAAATGAACACCAACTGAAAGAAAAAGCTTCTAGAGTTAGTCAACAGCAGGCTGCAGAAATACAGCAGTTTTCAAGTAGGAAAACTAGAAAAACATGAAATTGAAAGAATTGTATTGTTCCTTAAGATGTACATCATCTCCCACAGCAAAAGTTTCCAGGTTAGCAGGTTTGAGGGGATGCACATGTTGAGCTATGCCAGGGAATTTACTGAGATCTGTCCCCTTTTCCAGGAGTGTAAAAATCTCAACATCTCAAATTTAAAACACATAAAAATCCACAAGCAAAGGCCAAACATTTCACTCTAAGTTTCCTAAGTTTACTATTTTAAATAGCAAGCAACAACAAAATCTGCCTCACTCCCATCTTGAGACATACTAGATGCAGTTTTTCCAGTTAAAAAACCACCCCAACCAAAACCAGGCCCCAGGACTGACTTCAGCTGAAAATCTGCCTCCTAAATACTCCCTAGGACATGGGCATATTTACATGGCTTAGTTATTCACCACTGCTATTACTCTTCTTAAGACTCTATTACAGAACTGGGGCTCTGCTGTAACCTGTTCACTTCCCCAACTGTTTTTCCTCTTGTAGAATCCATATAGTACAAAAGCCTCATAAGAGCAAACTAAATTTATGACTGTAGATATGCAAATTTGACAGAATAATATTAAATATTTAATTAAGTACTGGTCTAATTAAATACTGCAGTTTTGTATTTGTTACAGGCAGAAACAGCTCTGTATTTTTTAAATCCTCAAACCGGGCTGTATATAAGATGTATCCTGTGCTATGTTACGTCCCTCCTTTCACAAGTGGGCAGCTGCACCTAGTTCTGTAAGAATCAGCATGCTAAAAACATACTTGAAGTGCTCCTATCTGTCTGTAGGCAATAGCAACACATGTAACTTTCAAGTTAATGACAGTATATCCAATATACAGCAGTAGGTAGTTTTGATCAGGAAATCAACAGCTATTACGTGGCAATAAATAGCATCCTACAGCAATGCAAGGCTGCTAACTCAAGAGTTACAGAAAATTACTCAGTTCAACTCCAAGTTCACACATCTAACCCTACATTATCTGGTGGTTGTTTCTCCCCTCCCTCCCCCAGTATAAAAAGAGTTGCTGGTATTTCTATAGTGCTAAGATGAAGAACATTCAATGATTCAGTGCATGAAGATAAACCCCACATTGGGGATGACAGGCCTCTTGCTGCTTCTGATCACAGCATTCACGTGGCAGCCACCACTTACACTGAAAAGCAACATTACATAATAAGTTATTTTCAGTTTCCTCATTGCTAATTTCTTCCCAGTCGTCCAATCCTTCCACATCGCTGTCTGCTTCAAGAGGCATTCACCACTTGCCACAAGAATGCAGAAAATCAGCAGAAGCAAAGAAGTGACACGAGCAAGTAAGAGTAAGAATGTCAGTAAGCGGCAGTAATGGAGTCAAAGACCCATTTTTGAATTACAAACAGTAATAAATGCTAATATCAGATATTTGCAATTTTTTTAAATGAGATGCATGGTAAGAACACTATGTTGCAAACATCATTTTACTTACCCCTTTACTTTCTTTGTAAAGGGTTGTAAACTAGCCAAGTAGTGATACAAATGTTTAATTCCCATTTCTGTGAATTAAAACAGACGGCCACCATTGTATTCACATCCTCATCTAGCACTGTCTCTGTGGAACTCTACTAATTCAAGTGTGTTTGTCTGAGCCTTACAAAAAATACACCAAGAACATAAAAGCTTGAAAGTAGGTGCAAGTTACACAAATACTCTTAATATATTTTCCTCCTGAATTCCCTTTAGGCACTAAGGCCTGCATAATCAAGGCAACAAATCAGTCTGAAGTCAGACATATTTATGAACAGAAAAGAAGCTGAGAAATTAATATTTGAAATCAAGGAAACATACATCGGAACACATCATTCTAGAACAGAACCACTGACTGTACAGCAGGAGCGTTTCTCACACAAAAGCGGCAGTTTGAGCTGTGAAAAAAACCGCTGTTTCTGCCGAGCAGAGCACCCGAGCGTCCCCCAGGGCCGGGCTAGGTGTCACAGAGCCGGGCTTGTGATGCGACTTTTCCGCGGGGCGCGCTGCCCTCTGGCGCTACGAGTCGGGAAGGGGCTGGCTGTGCGAACCGCTCCTCGTCTTCAGCTGCGACTGGGCAATGTCTGCCAGGGCACTCTGGATCTTTTCTAGCAGCACATCCCCACGGTAAACTACCTCTTCCAGACGGGCAGCTGCCTCGTGGTTTTCTTCTTCTAATCGATGCAGGCTAGCGGCCTTTAAAATAAAAGGGAGAAAAGTGAGGATCTTCAAGTAGAATACAAAATTGGCTTTGCTACTAAAGGATGGTGATAGAACAGCCTGTGCTTCCTAGGAAGAAGGAAGACTCTCTTAGCCTCTGAACTACATACTAGCAACTTGTTATAAGTTGCAGCCTAAAACAGTACACATCCACATGGACTAAACACAACCCCCCCACCAAACAGATAAGTTAGCTTCTTTCACACTACAGCTCAAGGCTCAGTGCAGCTTTTCTGAACAAGAAGTGAAAATTTATCCCCCTCCCCACTCCCTTAACTGAAAGGTGCTCAGCAAGATGTAAGCATAAAAGAGTTCCAACCTCCTGACCATGGCAGAGAGTATGGAACTAGATGATCTTTAAGGTGCCTTCCAAACCAAACTGTTAGGTGATTCTGTAACTTACTTAAACCTTTCTGTTAAATTGCATATTTCAGGTGAAACTGTATTATTTAACCTCTTTTTATTTCCTCAACGTTTTGTTTCAGAGCCAAACTCCTTTTCAGTTAGACAAATTTTAGTGAAACACAACATTTTAACTTCAAGTATTCTAATACTTACAAATATTTACCAAATTTAAAACTACTAAAACTTGTTCTAGCTGGATAACAGAAGAGACAAAACAAAATAGTTTCAAACTGGTATTTTTTTCAAAGCAGCTATACAGGTCCTTAAGAAGTCACGCTTAAGGCAACTGACAAATTCTATCCACATATTCACCTTCTGTTCTGCAACACCGATGTCCTTAGTGACAGTTCATATACACATGAAGGACTTGGTAGCCCATGGAGAAAGGATCAGAGAAGGAAGATGGCAAAGGGAAAAGTTTGAAATTGAGAAGCCAGCTCGGTTCCATCAGTCTTGGTTGTTAAATAGTTGGCTGAAGGTAAGGATTTGAGCAGGGTATATATTGCCAACTTCACCACAAGGGAACCCAAAAGGGACAGGTAAATTGTACTGGGCATTAGTGTAGCAGCCCCTTTTAACATTTAAGACAAGCCTCAGATTTGAAACATGCACCAAGGCAACCTTAGTGTAAAAACCAAAAAATTAGGCTGGCCTAAGTATACTGTGATAGCCAAGTATCTGTCTACTACTTCTCAATAAAGCCATATGTATTTTAGTGTTTCAAGCACCTTCAAAATAGGTTTTTTTAAAGAACATCAGAACATTTATCTCTAATACTGCACCAAATTAAACAACAGAAAATAAAAGTCAAAACCAGAATCAGTACAAGATGGAAAAAAGATCAGAAATTCTGGTGAAGCAAGATTATGTATTAACAGAGCAAGAAACTGAGTATCGGCTCTAAGGCAAGCATGTTCCTATGGGACAACCAACTCCTCCTTCTGGAGCACCCCGTTTTTCCTGCATCAGATGTCACTATGATCAGACCCTGCTGTATCATGGAAGAAGCCTGTAATTTATCTGCAACAGGAAAGCTGTCTTCAGCTACTGAATATGCAGTTACACAGAATTATGCTGGTGTTAACAGGCCCAATTAGTATGTTCAGCAATTGCAACACTTCCAAATTTAACCTCCCCTGTTTAAAACCAAATGTGATGTCACTGTCAAGTCATTTGTATTTGGCCCAGTAGGCACTTCTAATATTAGTCTTCATAAAATGCCTTTGAACAGGTTTATCAAATTGGGTGAAAAACCTTTGGGTGATCTTAAAGCAGTTTCACGATTCTCAGAGAAACATCACTCTGCATTCTAAAAAGAAAATACTTGGTGCAAATCTAGCTAGCAATTAGATAAAAAGGAAAACAAAAGAAAAATGCTGTTTAATAGGTAAGATCTGGAGAAAGAAAAAATCCCAAAGCCCCAGACCAACGCAGCTGCATTCTTTGAACTTCAAGGTTCAAGGAATTTTTTGCAAGTCAGAAACAGCTGAGGATTGTGAAAGGACTCCCAAGCTGTTTGCAGCAGTTCAGCTCCTGTAAGGCAGGAAATGGACGTTTTGATACTAGCGGCACCTGCTAACAGCTGCCTGGCCAGCAGCTGTTTTCTCTTCCCAAACTCCTCCTAGAGTACCTGCGGTCTAAAAAGAGAAGGAGCAAGAAACAAGAGCACCAAGTTTGGCTGGTCCAAAGAAGGACACCCTACTACTGAGAATGGAAAGCACTGTTTTGTGACAGAGCTGGAAAACTTAAAGGTTATCCTGCAAACAAACAGAAACGCTGTAGAAGAGCAAAAAGCTTCAGTAAAGAGTTGGCTCTGCAGCTACGAAATAAAACACACTTTCAGTGAGTGCGAGGACATGATCCAAGGGAAACATAACAAAACCCAAAACAACAAAAAACGAAACAAAACAAACACCACCACAATGCATCAGTCCTGTTGCAACTGTTGTATTAATATTTTAATAGCTGGGGAAAAAAAGGGGTAGCAGTTTGCAGTACTGCGGAATTAGAAGTACTTCTGAATAGAAACCAAAACCACAGTCTAACAAAAACCTAAGTTTTAAATATTCTCACTGTGTACAAATTTATTTAGAACTAGATGCAAGTTCAGTATTTCCACTAAGCCTATACGGTACTCGCACGCTACCCCTATGAAAAATTCAGGCTTGTAACAAAATCATTATTTGAGATTACACGGCCTGGAGAATAAAAAAGGGGTTTTAAAGCAGAAAGAAGCTTGCCTTCAATTATGTTCTGATACTTTAATAAAGACCACACTTACCTGCAAAGCTGCTGTTGATTCTTCACTCGGCAGGGAATCTATTAGAACATCGATATCTTTTGCAGTTCGTGCAATCAATGCTGCAAACAGCTGGGCGTACTCTTTAAGAAAAGACAAGGCAGCCTACTCAGAACAGGATCAGAAATCAGCACAGCTCAGTACACACAGCACAGAAAGTTCTGCAAACCTGAAGGATGCAGCTGTTAAAAAATCTCCTACATGAACAACAGTATTGCAATTGATAAGAACTCAATTATACTAGAAGGTAGATCAATTCTAATCCTAGATTAAACAAGGTAACTGGTTATACAAAGGGCCGGGCTCTGCATAAATGAGAAAATAGCCAGAACTCCATCATGGTTAGCCAGTTAAGAAATTACTGAAACCAGCATTGAGCATCCTAGTCACTACATAAAGCACTGAGAATTATCTAAAGACTTTTTAGCCCTTGCCTTGAAGTTTGCCACTAGACTAAAAAAGGATACAAAGATAGTGATTCAAACAAGACAGGCTATTTAAATCATGCTAAGCTATAGGTCACTGGTGAAAGGATTTGGAGTTTTATAGTTTAAAGAAAAAAGAATCCCTAATCAGCCACAGAAAAAGTGAATTTTCCCCTGAGAAATGGAAAAGTATTGGAAGTTACAGACCACTCAGCCCCATCTCTGTGCAAGGCAAAATCTTGGAGCACATTCTCTTGGAAGGCACACTAAGGCACATGAAAAACAATTAGGTGGTTGGTGACAGCCAGCATGGCTTCACTAAGGGGAAATCCTGCCTGACCAATCTGGTGGCCTTCTGTGATGGG
>JANRGW010019131.1:0-14750 GCA_024733675.1 Psilopsiagon aymara | reverse complement strand
TGTCCAAGGCCAGCTGGATGGCTTTCACCTCAGCAAACTGACTCGATTCACCCTCTCCTTCAGCAGTTTCTGCAACTCATCGTCGAGGACTCTATACAGCTCCCCTCTATCTCTGATGCTTTCCCACAATACAGCAGGACCCATCAGTAAACAAGGCATGTTGCTTTTCACTTTCTGACAGTTCATTATATGGTGAGGCCTCTTCAGCACTCATCACCTCTTTCTCTGGTGACATTCCAAAATCTTTACCCTCTGGCCACTCCATGATGACTTCTAGAATTCCTGGACGACTGGGATTTCTTATTCGAGCTCGTTGTGTAATTAGTGCAGCCCACTTACTCCATGTAGCATCAGTTGCATGATGTGTAGAGGAGACCCTGCCTTTAAACATCCAGCCCAGCACAGGCAACCAGGGTGCCAGGAGGAGCTGTGCTTCAGTGCCAATCACCACTGAAGCAGCCCAAACCCCTTCATAGGCTGCCAGTATCTCTTTTTCAGTTGGGGTATAGCTGGCCTCAGATCCCCTGTATTCCCAAATCCAAAAGCTGAGGGGTCAACCTTGAGACTTCCCTGGAGCTTTCTGCCAGAGGCTCCAGGTAGGACCATTCTCCCCGGCTGCGGTGTACAGTACATTTTTTACATCTGGCCAAGTCTGGACTGATCTGAGGGCTACTGCATGAACTGTCTCTCGTTTAATTTGCTCAAATGCTTGCTGTTGCCCAGGGCCCCATTAAAAATCATTCTTCTTGTGGGTCACATGATAGAGAGGGCTTACAATCAAACTATAATTAGGGATGTGCATCCTCCAGAGCCCCACAGCACCCAAGAAAGCTTGTGTTTCTTTCTTATTAGTTGGTGGAGACACTGCTGTTACCTTGCTGATCACATCTATGGGGATCTGGAGATGTCCATCTTGCCATTTTTTTCCCAAAAATCGAATTTCCTCTGCAGGTCCCTTGATCTTACCACATTTTATGGCAAAACCATCTTTCAGCAGGATTTGGATTATTTTCCTCCCTTTCTCAAAGACTTCTTCACTGTATTGCCCCACATGATAACATCATCAATGTATTGCAGGTGTTCTAGAGCTTGCCCCTGTTCCAGTGCAGTCTGGATCAGTCCATGGCAGATGGTAGGGCTGTGTTTCCATCCCTGGGGCAGTTGGTTCCAAGTGTACTGGACTTCCCTTCAAGTAAAAGTGAACTGTGGCATGCACACTGCTGCCAGAGGAATTGAGAAAAATGCATTGGCAATATCAATCATGGCATATTGCTTGGCTGCCTTTGACTCCAGTTCATACTGAAGTTGTAGCATGTCTGGTACAGCAGCACCCAAGAGTGGTGTAACTTCATTGAAGCCACGATTGTCTACTGCTAGCCTCCACTCTCCATTAGCCTTTTGCACTGACTATATGGGGGTATCAAAGGGTGAGTGGGTCCTACTGATCACTCCTTGACTCCCCAGTCTATGGATCAGCTTATGAGAGGGAATCAGGGAGTCTCGTTTGATGTGATATTGCCACTGTTGCGGTCACGATTGGCACTTGTTGTTCAACCTTCAGCAACCCCACAGCAGAAGGATCCTCTGAGAGACCAGGCAAGGTGGACAGCTGCTCAATTTCTTCTGTCTCCAAAGCAGCAATACCAAAAGCCCATCAGTACCCTTTTGGGTCTTTGAAGTACCCTCTCCTGTGGTAGTCTATGCCAAGGATGCAGGTAGCCTCTGGACCAGACATGATGGGGTACTTTTGCCACTTCCTCCCAGTCAGACTGATTTCAGTCTCCAGTACAGTCAACTCTTGGGATCCTGCTGTCACTCCAGAAATAGAAATGGGTTCCACCCATAGACAGCTTGATGGCATCAGGGTACACTACTAGAACCTTATACTGATCATAGAATCATAGAATAGTTAGGGTTGGAAAGGACCTTAAGATCATCTAGTTCCAACCCCCTGCCATGGGCAGGGACACCTCCCACTAAACCATGCCACATGCGCCAGCTACTAAGAAGGAGAAAAAAATGACTGCCACTGCTGAACCCAGGACACTCAAATCAAATACTTGATAGAAGCTAAATGGAGGCTTATGAGGGAGAAATATGATTTCACAGCAGCAGCTGGATTTCCTAAAACCCTGCGGGAAGAAGCACACTGTTGCAGAGAGAAGCCCAGAGGAGTTTCAGGAATCAGCTGGTCTCTGTTTATACAGGAGGATTTAAAGAAGCCAAGAGGCTCAAAGAAGATAGCTATTCCCCCAGAGACACAAATCACTGACATAAGGCTTTCTTCCATCCCTCACAAGCAGCAGGCCTAGTTGCAAGAAAGACGTTAGAACTTCACCCACCTGGGAGCATATATTTCTGGTACATGAGCCAAATATTAAATTTTTATCCTAACAGAGAAAAATCTACCTCTGCTGAAGTACCACTGGCAATGCCCAACAAAGGCTACATTTACAGGGAGGTTTAAAACCTGTAAAAGCTACAGTTTAAGACCATTTGCAGAAATGGGAAAACGTCATGACAGAAGTTAACAGTTTGTGTTTCAAACTATCTTTTACAACCACAAAGACTCGAAACTTGCTTTCTAAATGGAAGATCAAATGTCGATATGATTAAATGAGTGTCTCTTGGGCTTTGAACACAAGCTTCTAGACATAATGAACTTATATAGCTTGGTGAAATCTTAAAATCCTAAATCCTAAGTCAGTATTAAGCTGTAAGACTTCAGGAGAACTTTTCTTCAAGCAGCACCAATACATAATTTAGACATCAGTACATATTAAAGGCAATCCCTTACCCGAGGACCTGGTGGTCCTGGTAGCCCTGGTGGCCCTCTTTTTCCTGGATCTCCCTAAGAAAGGGTAAAATAATTTTCTTGATTCATAGTAACAATGACAAGCAGCAGTTACATATTCGTACTACACACCAACAGGGAGAAATTAAGTAACAACAGAGGACAGGCTCAGCAGCTAATTAAAACATCAGTCTACAACATGGCTCCCAAAGTAGAATGGGAAAAATGATACATTTAGTAGAATGAGAAACATATTGCAGAATAAAAAACCCCCACTAAACAAGAAAAAATTCCATCAGTTTTAGAAAGCTGAAACATCTGCCCACAAGATCGTCTGTGCCGTCTTCTGCATTTTAACTGCTAATCCAGATCTGAATTAAAAGAATTGCAAATATGCCCAAAGCTTGGAGAAGAAAAAAAAATTCCAGCCCTTTCCAGAGCCCAAGATGAATTTACCAAGTTAGAACCTTCTGTTTGTGAAGTTTTGACACCCAGTGCTTTCAGAAGTACAGACAATGTGGAAACTCTGCCAATTATTTTTTCTGAATACTTTCAACTAAAATTAATCTAATATTCTGTCAGAAGCACCTTTTAACTTAACACTGTCATTTCAATATTATTTTTGATATCTTAGTAAATCATTAATGAAATTAACAGGATGAACACAGAAAAATGATTCACTAGTTCTCCCAATGCGTAAGCTGTACAGCCGTAGGTTTTAAAAGTACTAAAAAGGAATAGTTCTTTTCCACACAATGCATGATTACATTGTGGGACACATTATCACAATGTGTTGTGGAGGCCTGTGATATAAATGGATTCAAAAAGGGACTGACTACATTAATGGATGAGACTCATATATAGCTTATGAAAATAGCATCACAGATGCAATTACTGACTCAGGCAGTCTCTGAGCTGTCAGTTGTCAGAATGTGGGAAAGTACGACAGAAAAAATGTCATTTTACAAATAGCCTGTACACTTCCCTAGGTATCCATTATTGCCCTTGCTATAGACAAGACAGTGAGCTAGATGGATCATCTGAAACAAATTGTTGGGTTTTAATATTCTTTTTTATATTCGTTTATATGACCACACTACACAGGGAGAAGTATGCATTAAAAAGTTGGTTCATTAAACAATATTTTAATGCTCTTTCAGATTTCAATTAGAAAATCAACAGTTGTTTTCAATATATACTTTCCTTGGTAGAGTATGGAGTCAAAATACGACAGTGTGCTAAAACTGAGTGCACAGTTTAGCATTAAAGTCAGTAGATGGACTCACACTTAAAATGAGACTAAGAAGAAATACTAAATTACTATGTTTGCTCATATGCAAATGGAAATCAGAAGTAGTGTATTCATGTACAGGTGAGAAGAGAGGAGTAAAGCTAAAGGTCTGCATTTACTGTATTTCTGGCAGGTTAGTTTCTTGATTTGAGTTTTTCGATTTTGAGTTTTTCATGGATAAGAAGAGAAGTAGAGTATGGAACACCACATAAAACATTTAATTCTAATCTAATAGGTGGACCTTTGTGCTGTTAATTGTTCTTTATTTCTGATGAGCTTCAAACACAACCTTTCCTCTATCAGTGATCACTGTTGAAGAAAAAGTGTGTTTTCAAGGGCTGTTATCACCCAAACAGTGTTTAGACAGCTCAGTAATTACTATTTTTTTCTTTTTTTCCCTAGAATTACTTTCTACCTATTGAAGAAAGCTTCACTTTTAGCAAACATAGCAGTACTTACAGGTGGACCAGCACGACCTACTTCCCCAGGAAGTCCTGCTGCACCAGCTGGGCCCTGTAACAGCCAAGTTAAACAGTACTTTTAAACCATACAATACCTCTATTACAAGCATCTAAGGAGTGAGAACATGCAATTCTCCCAAACAATAAACTATGGCTTCAGACATCAGAATTCTTGCCCCACATATGTAAGCAACCTGAGTAGTAGCAGGAGGGGTGATACATAATAAACACAGAACATCAGGATTAAAACAGTCTCTTTTTTCACTGAATTATTTTGTTACATTTTATAGCTTTACTGAATATTTCAGGAGGTAAATTCAACAGTATATTTATAAATTGTAAAACTTGTACTTACAGGTGGTCCAAGAAGACCCTTGCCCTGTGAAATGCAAAAAATGGTCAGAAATGTGGGGAGGGTTCCACACTTAGTCAAGTTGTTTGCCAAGAACAGAGTATTAGGGATAAAAAGGCACAAAAATACCCTGATGTTTCTGCAAAATCATTTTGGAAGCTTGTGTAAGTAATGTTGAATATCAATTTTCTTATTAGGTAATCAACATAGAATTAAAAATAGATTATTAAATTGCCTTGCAGCACAATTTATATACTCATATTTAAAAATACATATATATTCACAAAAGAATGAAGACAACAAAATGTTCGGGTTCAACTAATTCTCAAGTACCATGATATCATCTACACTATAATAACTTCCCTCTAACAGTGCATTTAATTTGATAATAAGAGACTTCTTTTTTTCTGCCAGTGCTTCCCCAAGGTTTAAATCCATTAAAGTCACTCTTTCTGGTCATCAGAAAGAACACATAACTACTCCTGTTTACATTTTCCGTCCGTACTCTGAACCATTTAAATGAGAAGTGCCCAAGATACAAATGTGCTTCCGCTCTTTGTACAACACACTCTCTCCAAGAAAACAGATCTTTCAGTCTTGTGTTACTAAAGTAAATGGATGACTTTCTGAACAGTGTCAATGATGTGTATGAAACACTGGCATATAAAATCACAATCATACTTATTACATCACATCTGCTGAAAATTTAAAGTGCCTGGGCTGAGTTTAAAAGCCACAGAGTATCATACCATTATTGTATCTGCAAGGTTGTCATTCGAAAATTTTATGCAACACAACAAAAATTTCAGGCATTTATCAAAGTTATTTCATTTTAACCATTTAATACACAGCAGAAAATAAACTTTTTCACCTTGCATAACCTACATAATTCCTTTGCTATTACTTAACACTTTCTTGCTGTAATTCATTATATTACAATTACACATGTCTAGAATAAGAATTGACTATACAAATCAAAATTTTACTGCATCACAGATTTGATATTATAATATTATCTGTCTCTGAAAGATACAAGCTACTTGCAGGTTCTTATTGGAGTACCCCTTGCTAACATGCCCCAACAGTGACAGAGAAAGTTGACAATGCGCAAAGAAGCAGCTACAGGTCTTGTGTGCAGCCCAGTACATGTACACAGTACATGGGTCCAGGAGAAGCCAGACCCCTCTGCCCACTCCATTGCATCTCCTCACCCTCCTAATAATGACTCCAAGAAGCAGGGGCTGTCTCCCAGCAAATAATGCCACACCCTTACCCAGCTACTCCACCCTTCTGGGCATGACCTCCTTGAAAGCAGACCAAATTCCAGTGTTGAGAGCTCCAGGGCAATCAGCCAGTAAGGACCTACACAGAGACTGTGTTCCTGCCTCCATCTGTGTCCTACAAGGGAAGCCTCTCTACACAGCATGGGAGTGCAGCATTTCATCCCCAGATGCCTGATGCCTGCTTTGGAGGTGCTTATCTGACCCATGGAGCACATGGAGTGCACAGGCATGGGCAGTAATCTGCAGTCTGTAATCACCTGGTTCAGACACACTTACCCGGTATATCTGGTAAGTACCTCCTTTTGTCAGCACAGACCTTCTGCCATCCACCCAAGAGTCACTCATATGTACACCCAGTGCTGGAAGCTGTGGTTTAGTAGACCTTCAGATGCCTTCAATTTCTCTATCACTAAATACACACAATCCCACCCATATGTCAGATTTGTAAAACACTACCAATATATCAGCTGATAGAAAAGTTAGAGGGAATTTAACAGAGAGAATGAACTGAAGGGTGCAATACATGCACTGAATGTAGCAGCCCCAAGTCCATTTACTGAGGCCAGATCAGAGGCATTGGTTTATTTGGTGGTAAATTACTTGAATTAATCAGAGGTATTCTAACAATTTTGTAGCCCTGTCATTTGAGAGCCTATCCACAAAAGAGATGAGACATAGAGAATAAATTAAAACTGAATGATGAAGCAGATAGAAATGGAGGCAATGTAAAGGAAAAAACTATAAGATCACCAGGTTGCATTCTGGGGAAGAGAGGGTGACAAAAGCAGAAAAGCAAATGCTGTATATAAAACTTTAGATACTCAATATTATTTCTTTCAGTTACCCTGAAGTCTTAACTTGGCCAATAAATTTCACTGGATGAGCTTGAAAACAGCCATAATAATTTAAAACTGATTAATGTTGTACTAAACATAACGGCTCCACTCCTTCATGCTTGTGATAAGAGCTTCTCAGGAAGTTTCTGATTCTGAGAATTAGAACCACCACACTCCAGCACTACTTTTTTTTTTTTTTTTTTTTTTAATTAGGTTTCATTAAATTTAATTGAACTGAAGGTGACATGATGAGAGTTGGCCATTTTGAGAAACTTCTAAAAACTGCTCTATTTCTTCAGCTGCTTAAAGCAATTCATCAAAAGTAAGCCTGTATAAGTGGAATTTCCCGAGAGATTATTTCGAGCATTAATCTTTCCATATGGATTCAGCATGTACATGTTAACAACCAGAGAGCTATAAAATCAAACACTAGGCTTCTTCCTAAAATGTGAGGTCTAAAGATTAACCTTAACCTCAATAATTACAAGGGTAATGACATAACGTGACTAAGTATACCCTCTTCTAAACTGAGATTAACCTTCTTTATGTACATTTTATATGCCCACTTTTTCTGAAGGCTCTTAATTTATTCATTCTCTTATTAGTCTGTTACTGGTGAGGTAGAATCATGAATATTTTCCCCAAGTCAGTTTTTATCTCAGTTGACAGACTAAACTGCTATAGTACTTTAAAACAGTATTTCAGTAATTCAGATTTAATTCCCCATTTTTTCCTCTCCCATAGTAGTTCTTTTCATGTACATTTTTTCCCATATCACCTAAGCAACATATTTGACAGACTTCAGCTATCTCTTTGTTCCAGCTAAATGTTTTAAAATGCATTGCACACAACACAGAAATTATTTCCTTGATAGCAAAAAGTGAAATTATTTACTGGACAGCAAAAAATAAAAATAAAACAGCAACAAAAAAACAAATACACACACACAAAAAAAACCCAAACAAACAAAAACCCAAAAACAAAAAACAAAACAACAAAAAAAAAAAACACACACACACAAAAAAAAAAACCACACAAAAAAAAACCCACACCCCCTAACAGAAAAAAATTTGGGCTTTCAGTCTACCTAGAATCCACCTCAGTTCTGCTATTTTCTGTAAATTTAGCTTATATATTGAGTCTACAGATTGAGCATACATTATATAAATGTTACCCATTTCCAGATAAGAAATGGCATCCATGAAAATTAAACACAAATGCCCACATAAAAGAATTATGCTTAAGTTTGAACATGTCACTAATGTAACATCTCCAAGAAAATATTAACAGTTCCTCTCTGGCCAAATATCAATATGATTGTTTAATATAAATTTAGTGAAAGTTAATGGGAAAGGGTCAAAAATACAAAGATACAGCTGAAGACACAGAATTTTATAGCAAGGAGTGCTATATCAGCATACAATACCTGTTCTAATTCCAATAATTCCTCCACAACCTAAATTTTAATTAAATTTTAATCATGTGCAATCCCTACTACAATGCCATGCCAGTCATCTCGTTCCATTACTCATTTTCCTTGAGGTTCTTCCTGGTTTCCTATATAATCTGTTTCTACATGTCAACCATCATTAATTTCTTCAACCTTGCAAAACCCCTAAACTTCACTATTATTTTCAGCTCCCAAAGATGAATGCTAAATCCATCTGCATGCCAACTAGAACATTACTCTTCACATGTCCTTTCTCATATTTTCTCTTGTTTTCATATGAAATGGTACAGGAAGTCCCATACAGCACTTAAGATTCAGTGATCCCATTTAAATACATGGCAAGGAGCGGAAACGTTAATTTATGCAAATAAAACATGGGCCCCCATTTCTATGCATTTTCATAAAGAGATGGAAAACAATGGCATGTGTCCAAAACCTGTGACCACATCACCCGTGCTCCTTTCTTTTCCACAGCATACAAACCAAACAAGGCGCTTCAGTAATATATGCAAACTTTGATACAAAGACAAAAAGATTCCTTAATGTACTACTATAATAACTTATGAGTTTTTTGAAACCTCAGAAATAGTTTCTGGCTTATCTTCATTACATTTCACTGTAAGAAACCTTCATATTGATACTTTAGGTCTAAAAAGCCTCTTCATATAACAAATGTATTACTTACTGGAAGTCCACGAGCACCTGGCAGTCCTGGCTCACCCTTCAAAAGATAAAAACTGAGGTTTTAAAGAAGTATCAGAATTAATTTTTATTAACAACATGCAGGGAGATGCTTTCACCTTTAGGAGGGTATCATTTACCGGACATACTCTGCAAGTATTATTCACCCCATTAACATTATGCTGGTTTCAGTGAGACTTGATTAAAAGGAAAGACTTCCTCAGTATTAAAAAGATATAGCCTCAGACCTTTTCTTCCCCCAAAGAAAAAGAATTAAAAAATGCTGGTTACTCTGACTTCTGATGTATATTTCACTTATTTGATTGCTGATGAAGTCAGGTGTCACTGTACTGGTTCCCACCACATATTCCTATGAAGTCTGCATATTACTATGCACCGTTCCTGGAAGTGTTGAAGGCCAGGTTGGATGGGGCTTTGAGCAATCTGGTCTAGTGGAAGGTGTCTCTGCCCATGGCAGGGGGACTGGAACTAGGTGATCTTTAAGTTCCCTTCCAATCCAAACCGTTGTATGGTTCTATGAATCTTTGACATTATTACAATACAAGATGGAAAGAGCTTCACCATTACTGAAGATGCTCAACCTTAATATCATCAATGTAGCGCCACAATTCCTTACTGCAGGCTAGGGGAATGGAAGCTGCTTTGTATTGTGTGAAAAGGCCTCAGTGGGTCTCTATTCTATAGCTGGTTTAATACTCAAGGAAAAGCTACAGCATCTCATTAGTCGAATAGAGACAAACAAAAATCCTACTTAAAAAAATACTGTAATTTTGCTCTTACCTTCTGTCCTTTAGGTCCTGCGGCTCCACGTGAGCCATCAGGTCCTGTGAATCCCTTTGAAAGTAGCATATACAATATCAATGCAAAAGTTACATGGTTTTTTTTAATCACATCAGAAAACATCCTAAAAGTTAGAACAATGAAGCTATTAAATAAGTAATTATGGGAGACTTACAATTCAAATGCCTATTTACACATACAGATAGAACTGTTCAAGTTCGAAGTACTAGCTTCAGGTGACAACCATCAGTCACTGTCTGTGATACATCCTTCAAAAGCTATTCAGTTAAATCTTAATCAAACTGAACATGTGATCTCACATGATCTTATTTCCTCTCAATGTTTGTTGACAAAAACATCAACAAAGCTGCTGGGCTGTATTTGAGGTTAGTCATTGAACCACACTTGTCTATCTGACTGAAAATGAAAACCAACCATGATACTATAACTATAAATTAATTTGGAATTCTTTTGTTTTCTTTTGTTACCAGTTTTTAAAATCAGCTTATATGCTTGGAAATTTCCAGAATTCCATTGAAAAAAGCCTTGCTTTTCTTGCTTTTATGTTTTTCCAATGCTTTTATTTCTTGGTACACTTCCAGCAATTCAGTGTTCACAAAGGGATGTTTTCTCTGATAATTTGTTTTCAAATGCTTACATGATCATTACAGGCAATTACTTTACAGTAGCTTTATTGAGCCTATTAAACCTGACACTGAAATAATTTGTGAAAGGGAGATTTAAAAAGTCAGAACTGCCTCACCAATTAAACATGGAATTATAAATCTAAAACCCCAATTAAAATTTTAATGCACAATAGGAATAGATTAAGGTTTTGTGTTTTGTCTTCAGGTGAAAATAAAAAATGTTTACCATCTCAAAATACAGTATTCTAGTACTATAGTTCCACTCAACCACCAGTATGAGGGAATATGCAAATGCAAACAAATATCAAAAGCTTAGCAGAGTTTAAAATGTTCTGTATTACCTGCTTGTATTACCAGCAATTCTAGCAAGGAAGACAAAACTATGCCTCAAGTGAAAATTAGAAGAGGCAATGATTTTTAAAGTACTACTTATGGGGTTCCGATATGTACAAATGGGTTGTGGTCCTCTGTTGTTTTCAGGAAAAACTGAAATGCTATGAGATACCAACCATGGCAAGCCATTTTCCTCTTACAGATTTGAAATCTGAGCAGTTTAACTAAAGACTATTTCAGCTCCATGTCCATTAAACCTCTTTTCAAAAGCAAATTAACTGCTAGCAGTATTGCGGTCTTCAATAAATACTAGGCTTTTTCACTTATAATTTACAATGTTATATAGCAGTTTGTCATATCTAATCTTTTTTTTTTTTTTCATATTTTTAATTATAAAAGTATTCTACCACTTCCGTAAATTAAACAGAAGCTTGTGTACCTCCTGGCATAAGATCTAAGCACTAATGCTACAATCTTGCTTGATAGCAAGAAACGCTTTTGAACACTGCTCTTGAAAGAAAAATGAAGAGTTCCCCAAAACTTTATGAAGGTGCTTTTAGCGCCACTAATTTATTCAAGAGACACAACCTAACAGGCCGTCAACATTAACTGATGTTGAAACTTTGTATTATTTTCCTCAGAGAAAGGAAGGTAGCACTTCAGGTACAGGCTCTGCAGTGGCAAGCCTGGGAGGCCGGTTTGTTGCTGTTTATTTAACGGTGCTTTCCTGTAGCATCAGGCCTATAGGGCTGATACAATCGTTTTGGGTTTTCTTGCTTCCTATTTCCTCCACTGTACGGAACGAGGCCCCAAACACCAACCCCAGCCCCTCCACACGACCTCCTCGCGCCCTGAGCACCGCCCAGAGGCCGGCGCGCCCTGCGGACCCTGGGGGTGACCGTCACGGAGCAGCAGCAAGCGCCCCGTGCTGGCCGCCCCGCCGCGGAGGAGCGGACCCCCCGCCCTCAGAGCCGGATCGCTCCCTGGGGCGCCGCTGGTGCCCTCGGCAGCCGCGGACTGTCCCGCCCAGGGGGAGCTTGGATCCTTCTCTCGCCACTGATGCCCTGCTTTTTCTGACCCGACGCTGTTCCATCGCCTCCTCCCCGCAGCACAGCTGCCTGCGCCCTCTCCAGAGCAGAGTGGCAGCACCCAACAGACCTCTCCCTGTTCCTCAGCTGCCGCCACGGCCACCCTCAGTACAGCTGTGCTGAGTTCTGACATCTTTCAGCTTGGAAGAAAGCTCCTCTCTCACACACACACACTGCTGGCGCTCATTGGCAGCTGTGAGGAAGCCAGAGACCTCAAAAGGTGCTTCTACAGAAAGGGGCTAAAACCAAGTTCAAGTATTTTTATTAAATAATTAAAATAAAAGAAAATCCAGAAAACCAAATGTACTCACATCAGCTCCCGGCTCTCCAGGCAGGCCAGGGGATCCTGGTTTGCCTGCATCCCCCTCCGGACCCTTCAGGATTTAAATAAACAGTTAAGCGTGTTTCAGAGACAGAAGTAGAAATGAAACTCAAAGCCTCTTCTCACAGGAGCAAATGCAAAGCAGCTGAAATTACTTACCGGTGGACCAGGGGGGCCATTAGGACCTCTCTCACCCTAACAATACATGAAAAGGAAGATATTAGTCAGAACTACCACTGATATTCAGATTATCAGGAATAATTCCAAATGGATTCTTTTTGTAAGAAATTAATATTAAATCCATGTGATCTCTATTATAGACTAACAGAAACTTCTAATGGGAACTGAGGGAAAATACGCTGCAGTTCCTATGAGGAATAATACCACAAATCCTCATCACAGTTTAGTGTGAGTGATAATACATAATCCCTTTAGAGATTAGAATTATAAACACCCTACACCCCATTTAAGACAAATAACCACAGCATATGATACTGATGACATAAAATAAGTACTCCTGTATTCTCCAGATCAGCAATAATCTGAAAGGCCACCTTCTCCTGCCACCCCAGCCTGCTATGGAGTATGAGATCCATTTACACATATTGCATGTCAGATTCCTCGGGGTCAGATGCTGACAGTGAAGACAGTGCAGGTATGCCTTGAGGCATTTCCCATTTCCTAGGCAGAGCACAGGAAACACTTACATCAATGCCGTCAATACCCGGAACTCCTGGTGGCCCTGGTGGACCCGGGGGGCCTGGTGGACCAGGGAGACCTCTCTGACAAGGAATAAAAAGGAGCAATTAGAGCCTGGCAAACGTGCGATAGCCAGTCTGGGTGCACTGGCACAACAAGAAACAGCATCTATGGGTTAGTCAAGTGGTCACAGATGTGATGGATTGCTATTTCCTCACTTCATGGACATCAGGACCCACAGGCCCTATATCCCATCTCAGCTGTTGCTGTGATGACCAGCAATGACCAGCAATCCCTCACGGGATGAGTTGTAAAGCCCCTCTTCCTGGTGCCAGCCACCCTGCTGCACCCACAATGCTGGCAGGGCCAGGGCAAGGCAAGGGGGACTTGAGTCCCTCATCCAGCAGGATTCAAAATGCCATATGGCAATGACAGGGTAATCAGAATAAAGAGAGTGATCTTTGAGGATCAAACAGTGAAATTCACTGAGCTACTCTAATTACTCATGCAGCCAGCACAAAGGAGGCAGTCTTCCTAAGAGTTGGTGAAAACTTAAAACAACCCTTTCCCTACTTCCCTGGCATGTTCAGCAGTTTCCCCTGGTTCCTCAGGGTTACATTAGCATTTACAGAGGCGCTTTCTCAAAGCAGCAGGCTCCCAAGGGGGAGGCGGCAGGCGCCACCAGCCTGTGGAAACCTAGAGAAAGGCTTTTACAGGTCTCCACACCTATAATGGGGGTCTCTGTTCTCCTCGGAGTAAGCTCCAGCCACAGCCCCACAACGGTGCTCTGTGAGCAGAAGGCTGGCCCGGGCCCAGCTGCTCAGACAAGGCCCCTGGCTACCCATAGTGCTGCTGCAATGGACACCTTTCCTCTGCACAGCAGTCTTCCCAGTAATAATCCAGCCAGTTGTAGTTGGAGATGGAGCTCAAGCCCTGCCATGTCACCAGGTGATGCCCACCAGGTAGCACCTTGAAGGCACATGCATGGCGCCTACTGCCTTGTGGTTAATCTGCCTTTACCAGCACCATGTCAGGGGCAGCTACAGATGCCATGGGAGAGAAAACCCTCCAGAAGGTCAGTGCCAGGGCATGACAAAGAGCATTTAGCCTCTCTTCATCCACATCCCTTCCCTCACACTTACCTCGATTACCGTCTGGCTTATCTGCAAGAGAGAAAACCAGAGTCAAAGTCAAACTTACTTGAGCTAGGCAGAGGCAAACAACCTGCAGGAAAAGCCCCAGAGGCAGGAGGCGCCGCAGAGCCATGGCGGCGGAGCAGCTGCTAGGGCCAGCGGCCGAAAGGTGAGCCCCGCGTCAGCCCCTCACTGCCGCCCGCTATCGCCTCGGGGAGGGTCGCCGGGATTGGAGGAAGACTGAAGGCTGGGGAGGAGAGGACTAAATGCTGGCAGCGCATTAACCCTTTACCCCACTGCTGTTCTTTGGGCACCGACCCTCACCTTCCCCCGCCCCCTGCCACAGGTTTCATGCCGTCAGGCTCCCAGCTAAAGTGGCAGCTGCGAAAATCCCTCCCGCCTGCAAGGTACAGCTTTCAGAAGTCTCCCGCGGGAGAGGGGCTAAGGAAGGTAAGTCACGGAAGGGTTAAAATGAGGCTGCTGCCACTCGGGGCAGGATTTCCAAAGTCACCAAATTCCAGGAAAGTATGGTAAAAACAGGCATCTCGGGCCAGAAATGGGAAAAGAAACTGGGGCTCC
>JANRGW010019130.1:0-17301 GCA_024733675.1 Psilopsiagon aymara | reverse complement strand
GTTTAGATTGGATATAAGGAAGAAATTCTTTACTGTGAGGGTGGTGAGGCACTGGAATGGGTTGCCCAGGGAAGTTGAGAATGCTCCATCGCTGGCAGTGTTCAAGGCCAGGCCGGACAGAGCCTTTCGTGGCATGGTTTATTGTGAGGTGTCCCTGCCCATGGGAGGGGGATTGGAACTGAATGATCTTAAGGTCCTTTCCAACTCTAACTATTCTATGATTCTATGATTCTTGAAAAAGTACCTGACTCAGCATTGCACTCTGTTGATAGTCAGAACATCAAGTCCCTTCCTGGGAATAAGCAAGAAGATTTTAACTTAACTTTCATTGAAGTGCAGCAGTTAAAATATTCTCCTCAGCCCTAGGTGAAAAAGCAATGCTTTTGCTTCCGGCAATGTCTTCGCCTGTTACCTTTGCAAATCTGTTTCATTCTCAGTGTGATAACCAGTGGGCATCAAGTGAAACTACTGCATGTAGGTGTAGAAAGCGTTTCTTCACACATCAGGTGAGTTGAGAAACTCCTTGCTGCAGGGTATTGTAGGTTACTAAAGTTTTGTGAAGGTTGAAAAAGTGAGTAGGTACATCTGGAAGAAAAATGCACTGTGTTTGCTGGAGCACTTCTGATTCACACCTCTCTGTACTGCAGATCACTGGTTCTGGAGAGGAATTACTAGTCTTGCTCTTTTCTCCTATTCTTTTGTTTTGCTATTTTTTAACTCACTCCAGAAGCAGGAAAAAACCATTATTGGGCAAGATGGACCTTAGGTTTGAATCCATGACAAGCTTTTCTTGCACCCTTGGTTGTGGAAGTCTACTATTTTCCTTGCCCAGACTTAGTAAAGCTTTGGAGTGTCCTTATCCTGTTCTTTGAGGTTTCCAGCATTGTTAGCCTCATTATTGGGATCAAAAATTGAACTAGCACTGCCCATGTGCAGTGCATCAGTGTCCTAACCCAGCATATCAATGTCTGGGACCTCAGGTACGTGCTGCTATGTACTTTCCCATTAGGTCTGCCAGTGCGATAAAGATGAATATGTTTACAACTTCAGGTATCTGTCTATTTAGAGATGTTCTAGGAAATACAAGTTTTAGAGACTGCTTTTAAGTTTGGTTTTTTTTTGTCTAACTTGGAATGGCTGAAGAGTTTGAAGAAAGATAAGCAGGATACCTAAAAATAAAGAAAACCAAGTAGCAGTCCTGCATGTATTAGGTACCTGTGGTAATGCATAATGTAACAAATCTGTGATGAGATCTGTACAGGTGGTGTGGTATGTGATTAAAGATCTGGGGAATCTAAACAAGGTGGGCTTAGAGTCCTTGTGGAAGTGATTTTCCACTGTAGTTGTTTCCTTACCTGTGAAATGAGAATACTTACAATCTCTGAGGCATAAGTCATTATTGGTTTTACAGCAAGGTGAAAAGGATATATGTTGTTAAATCCCAACAAACTATTCTAGAATAATGCTACTTAGTATTTAATAATTTGCCTATCCAAGCAACTGTCTCTATTAAGGAATAATTGAAACATTTTTTCTTTCACATTTTTTCTGGAAATAATAGCATTATCAAGTTAAAAAGCTATAACACGTAATTATTATATACTTCCTTCATGATTCAGCAGTTGAGCTGGTTTTGTGCATGTAAATGATTTTTACTTAATGGATTATTGCAGCACTTGTGAGCAGGCAGCGCAGGACTCTCCAGAGGACGTACCTTGAGGACACTGCAGCAGCAATATTTTGCTGTGTCACTGGATTTTATCATGCGGAAAGGACAGAGTCTTTCATACTCGGGAGTTTTCAGATGGAAACCACTGGCACATTTCTGACTGATGTCAAATGTGCTAGCAGCATAGAGTAATTCAAGAAGTCCTTCAAACCAAATTGGTTCTATTAGTACAGGTTTATTGTCCTTTTATTTAAATACTGCCTCATCAAGTATCTAACTATAACAGCATTTATATAAACTACATCAAGAAAATGAGAAAACTTATGACTACTTCTCAGAAGAAGAATATGAGTAGTATCTTTCATTTTTTGAAGCAGAAGTAATAAAAATATAAGTGGATTTTAGTTTATTGTTAGTGCTCTATAGTTGTCAACTGCCATTACTAAACAAATAGTAAAAATACTCTGTTGATTTTATTGCTTTAGTAATACTGTTATTTTACTAGACTTCTCCAAGATTTCTAATGTATTTGAGAGTGAGTATGTAGAGGTAATGACTCAGGTTCAGACTTCATCCCGCGCTTCATGAATGATCTTCCTGCCAGCCAGAGATTTAGATACTGGATAAGAGAGGTATGGTTTCACCAGGATGAGATTTATCTCTGGAAAAGAATTAAAAATGCAATTAACACTAAATTGCATTGAACTGAGGTTCATACCCTAAAATAGGCGCTGTGATGCAAATATTGACTAAGTCATCTACAAAGAAAGGTGATGATGCATCGTTTCTTGAACAGTCTTGGAGATGGTCTCAATTACAACTCTGTGCCTCTGCCAAGGATTCTTTATATCCCTGAACATGTGAAATCTGCATGATGGTCCTATAGGCTGCGCAGTTGAGTATTGTGTTAGCTTTTGGGAGTTTTTTGGAAGAACATCTTTCTACTGCACTGATAACGTTGAGGGAAATATCCAGTAAACTCGTGGCATTTCTGACTCAACCTTTAATGTCAGTCCAAGAAGTAATAGAGCTACAGAGAGATGTGAAGATGCATAGAATGAGGCTGGTATAATTGTTTTCTTTGGCCTTCTCCCAAACATCTATGTGATAAAAGGAAACTTTTTGTTGAACTTGGGAGTCAAGGAAATCAAAACAAACATGCCTACATAAAAGAGCCTAGTTCCCAGCTGTAACTTTCTGGTTTCTTGAAATGTAAGCTCTCAAGCTGTTGAAATGTAACTAAAACTAGTGCAAATTTCGGGTTTTGACAAGATGCTGCACTGTCAAAACTGCATTACCATTGTCACTCCTGTTGATGGCGACTGATGATACTGCTGGCAGTTTTTCAGTGAGGAGACACTAGTTTAGCAGCCATGAAGGCACAACTACCTTTTCATTTGGATGCACAGAAGAAGGTTTGACAATTTCTGCAGAGATTTGCTGTATAAACTACTTACTTCTGGTTTGAATTCAGAGTATTATACCTGAATGTAGCAGTGATACGATGAGCTACAGTTAAGTTAGGTTGCTAATGAGTGGAAGAAGAAAGGTAGTTTATGAAGTGATTGGAGTTTTACAAGAGACGACATGATCTGGAATTTCCAGTCAAGTATAAAGGAACTCCTGGGTTGAGTAAGGTATCTTGTTCAGTTTTTTTCAGTGGTAGGAAGGATCTGAAGCCTAAGGAAGGCTCAGGCTTCTTTGGATCTGAAGTTTAAATGAGAGAGCAGTTTCTTCCTCCTCGTATGAGAATCCACTTGATCATCTCAACTATTTTACCAGTATCCTGATTACTTATGCTCTTTCACACACTACAGTAACTTTGAGTTACATGTTGCATCAGTTTGCTTGCAAAGCAAAGCAAGATAAAAGCAGGAGTTCTTCTGCCCTGAATGGGGAAGTCAGTACTTAGATTGCAAAAGGCATGCCATCTGCAAAGAAAGAGAACACTGTTTTTCTTGAGTGCAGTGTGAATGGCCTATAAGAGCACTTGCATCGCTTGTACAAGGTGCAGTAAAAGGCATCCCAGATACACGTCAGTTTTCCAGGTAGATGCTTGATTTATAAAACTGGCACAAAATAAAAAACGGTACAAAAATTTGCTGTTTTGAAGGTACACATGGACAAATGTGCAGAAACTATTCTTTGAAGCTTCAGCCTTTACTTCGGTCCTCATCTCAGGGACCTGCCTGACCAGGTTCCAGAGCTGCACATCTCCCAGTCATCATTTCTTCTGTGTGTGTTATATTTTATGTGTATTTTCATCTGGATCTATCGATGAGGCAGAATGTCTGCTTTGAGTAAGCACTTTGGAGTTCATCTCCAAACACTGCTTTAATATCGTTTGCTGTGATGGAGTGCTGTGTAGAGTCTCCTTTTCTTGTCTAACCTCGGCCAGAAAATACAACAGATGGATCTCACCGTGCTTTTTTGGCAAGGAATAGCATGAAAATAGAAATAAACCTTATTACATACATGCTTCTCAGCATGATGCATGTAATGTGCAATAAATATCACTAAAAAAAGTACAAAACTTATTGCCAGTTAACCATTAATCAGGAAAGAAAAAGTTTAATAGAATGAGCTTGAAAGCAAATGCATCTTAACCTTCACATTAAAAACTCGTAGTAGGGTGTTTTTCTTCTTGTATGTAGACATGCACTTGCACACAGACAATATATCTCAAGGTACTGTCTTGAAATGAAAGATGCAGTTAAATGTTTTTCCAGAAATAGCAAATAGATTGTGTTAGCAGTATAACAAACATGTAATATATAACAGACTAAAGAAAGTAATAGAATTAGAAGGCAAAATTGCACATCCATCATTTTACTGTTTTCAACCAAACCTATTTTCACAAATTGCCAGTTAACATTTTAATCTGAAATCTGCCAATATGTGAAAATCACGTAGGCCTGTTAGATATTCAGTGTACTCAGGAAAGCTGTAACATGTTTTCTGAGCTTCAGATGATAAAGCTTTTGGCAAGGCATTTGAGGTGATAAACACTGATCAATCTGTAAAATACATGCAGCTGAAATGGAGATGGTAGAGGTTGTCTTTGGTTGCCTCTCTGGGATAGGAGCTGTGGGAATGTTGGCATCTCTGCTGTGTATCCCCTTATATTGGAAAAGCAGAGGGAAGGTTTCACTGATAGAGCTGTCTGTAGGGTTTATGGAGGTCATAGATGGGGACATGTGTTTATGCAGTGCTAACAACCAGATTTTCATAACGGCTCATTCAGCCTATTGTGCAGCTCAATTCTGCAACTAATTTCTGTATTTTAGTATACCAAGTGATTTTTATATATATATATATATGAAAAAAATCTCATCAACTAACATAAAAGCTTAAAAATACCTTTAAATTTAGAGATTAATGGCTGCTCAGCATCTTTGGATGAGGCTAGATTTCTGGACTGTCTGTGAGATGCTGCATTCTGTAGGATAATGCACTGCGGTTCCCATACATCCATTTTCCTTACAGCAATTTCTTGTTCACCTCTGAAGAAACTTCTTCAGATCTCTTCTTCAAGGAGTCACTAATCTCAGTGCCACCTAACATATGTGATAGAACTCAAGACCTTCCATGTTTTCCCTTTATATATGGGAAGTTATAGAGATTCTGGTGATTGATCATCCTGGTTATTCTGTATTCACCAATGGCTGATAACCTTCTCTGACTCACTGTAGACTCATCAGACATGTCAGTTGCTCCCTAAAACCCCAGCATTATCTCTTTAGGTAACTGGATACGTGTTGTTGTCTGAAGGAAAAGTGTATGTCAAGAGTTCACCCTTCCTGTTCAGTGCTTTCATTGTTTCACTATCAGTTTTGTGCTTTTAACGTTATAGAAGAAACCAGTCAAGATTCAGTGGTAGTGCTTCGTGTAATCCAAAGGCAAATGAACTCCATCATTCTTCCTATCAATTCTACTCGATAGCAGATTTTGCATTCACATGCAACACCTTCAATTCAATTATATAGTTCTGATACTGGTTGGTTGCTAATATCAAAAGAAATGTCTCTGTTCAAATCCAGAGTAAATCAATAAAACTTATGGGAAGCATAACCAAACAGAATGAAAAGATGTTTTCCACACATGTGATACCCCGCAGCTCTCAGTAACTGCAGTTTATGGTTTTCTTGAGTCTCAGAAATCTTAAAACATGTGAAACTAAATTGACTTCCAGAAGGGACAGTCACCCTCATGCTTGAGGCGCTGCACTCCTTACAGACGCCCACTGCTGTTCTTGCTGCAGACTTCCCTGACCAGGAAACAGGGGAACCCCAAAATAGCAGTAACTAATTTAATGCAATCTCCATTTACTTCTATTTTTCTAATTCAGCAGAGGCATTTTGTGCTTTTGTGTAAGCTGTGGGTCTGTTTCTGCTCTTCAACTTTAGTAAGACCAGAACATTTTAGGTAAAGGAGGGGGTTTTTAATCAGTAAGTTTCTCCACTTTTTCCTTGACAGTCCCTTTGAAAATTGTTTTGTCATGGCTAGAACAAGTTGGTTCAAGTATTTTTATTGAGACTACTGATGTTCTCTTATACAGAGACACTATTTGTATTGTCTTGACATGAAATACTTCTTATTTATTTCTTTGGGAGCTAGGCTGTAACACGGTTCAAGTTCAATGGGGGAAAAGGTGAAAGAAAATAAACACTTGTACAGAATGTGCCTTTGTTTGCACTAAGTGGTCCCGAACGCTTTCGTTACTCAGAGATTAAAAAGAACTGTTACAAATAGTTTTGCAAGGTCAGGTTTTGTAATCTTTCAGGTTCTTTGCTCCACTTATTACACTCTAGCTGTGGGTGAGAGCTCTGCTGCTGGCCTCTGCCTGATAGGGGTCCCATTGCTTGCTGATCCTGTAGGTCCTCTGAAGTTGAATGTCAGGTTTGCCACTTCTTTAAGAAGTTGTCATAAATACTTTTGTGCATCTACTTTTATGTTCAAGAAGTGTAAAGCAAGCTTAAAGAAAACTTCCCTTTTCCCCACTTCTGTTCAGCTGTTTATCCCTTGGTAAAGTACCACTGTATAAGTATGTGTAGATCCTTTTTATCTCAAATTAATAGTGATTCCATATATATTATGGAATTATATTCCCTGTAATATTTCATATTAACTCTCCAGTTCTGAATTGCATTAAACAAATTTCTAAGCTGCTATCGCCATTGTAACAGTACCTGCCAAATTAATAAAACCCCACAGATAGGTATAGTAAACCTCAAATCTTTTCATGTTGCACCCTTTTTGCTTCATACTCTTTTTTGGTTTTCCATGCCTTTTGGTTGGCTCTTCAAGTATATAAAATCTGTTCTTCTGTATCCTTGTAAAATCCCATTTGTGTAAGATGTTGCATGCTCTAGCGAGCCATTTCATACAGATACCTCTTGCTTTTGTTTACCGATGCTGTAAATTTAAGATGTTTTACTCTTTGTCCCCCACAAAAGCCCAGTGGACCAAAGGGACAGTTTGGTCTTTTCAAGTACTGCCACATTTAAAGAAGCAGTTTACCAGTTTGGTGATGGGATTTCCTTTGGGGGGTGGGGGGGGTGGAAAGTGTCAGCTTAAAAATGTCATGTGCTCAGCAAATGGAACAACTGAATTTGCAAATGAGAACTTGATTAAAAGCAGTTTGAGGAATGTGAAGGGAGTGGCTTAACTTCTGACATGTTTTTGTGTCTCTTGGTTTGGATTTGACTGATGTTCTAAAATCAAATGATGTCATTCTAATGGTATCTTGTGTCTGAAATATTATAGTGATATGACAAGTATTTTTCTCATTGCAACCATTGCACTTATTTCATAAGTACAAGACTTGAGTCTTTCTAGACACAATCCTGAAATTATTTAGGCACAATATTCTTAACATTTCATAAGAGAAATAAATTTTAGTATATTAATGCTATTCAGTAATCACTGACGTCAGTGCTGCTGTTGCTTTTGGACACTTGAAGTATTTATAGGAGGAAGTACATTAGACAGTGCTGGATTTGAGAAGAGATAAGGCTTAATTTCCTATCAAGTTACTGTGGATGTCAGTTTTGGAAGGCATCTGGTACAGTATGGTGGACTGCATAGATTTTTCTGCACAAAATGAAGTAATTTCAGTGATGATTAATTTTTATTCTTGCCTCATTATCCTGCTGCTTGTCATTAATCCTTTGTCTTTTTAATTTTGTGCATGTCTTATTGTTAAAACTGGGCTTTTTTTGTCTCTTGCTTTCTTATTTTAATATACTAGGCACTTAATAATATACATTATGCATGTAATATATAGTTTATATTGTTATATAAATATTATATTATATATTACATATAACACAATAAGATACCATATATTTTATATAATTATCTATAACATATAATATATGAAAATATTATATATAATATAGATTATATTAATATATATTTAATATATATTCATATATTGGATGCTTCAGAGTATCATAGAGTTCAGTCTTCATTACAGCTTTAAATAGCTGTTTAAATGTCTGTGCAGGTCATTAGTTAAGTATTCCCTGTGCAGTTTGTATGTGTGGAGACTGAGGCAAGGGTTGTGGACCCTTTCAATGGGCTAAAATATTTCTGCTAACTTCTTCACTGGTGCTTAACAACAATCATACATCCTGGTGCCACCTGGAAAGCTCTGGGTGCCTCAGATAAGTGATGCTACAAAATGACAAAATACTTCTGAACATATTTGTTTGCTTTGTTACTTTGGCTTCAAGTGTTCAGGTTATTGAAAGAATAAGGATGTTTGCTTAGTTTGTGTAGGAAGCTTCCACTTCAAACAAGATGAAACTAGTTTCTTCTTGAATGGCTGTTGCTTTACAACCCATGTTAAGTGTTGTTCATGCCAAGTACTGCTGTGGTGGTCTTTTCTACCTTGTTAAAGTACTCCCAGTTCTTCTTTTTTTCAAACTCTATAGAGATTTTCTTATGTGATTAAATAAAAAGTAACCTTCTTCAGGTAATTCAGGTCCTACAAGTCTCTGGGATACAGTGGAAGCTGCTCTTTCTCATCCATCGATCCTGTGTTAGTTTAGGTGATTGAAACGGAGACATGTGCGTCAGGATTTGGCATTTACAGCTGGGCTTAAGTTAAAGCACTTCTGGTTTTCCATTGTCCCAAAAGAGTGTACACAACAGTTAATAACTTTAAAAGAAGGTGTCTAAGCCTGACCATAGGGCAGTATGTAGGTCACATACACTGTACATAAAATACGTAGATTCACTGAGATTCACTTCAGTCTCTGTCACAGTGTTATTTCGCTATAAATGACATACCGGGTACTTTGTAAATAGCTGCTTCTAGTAGCATTTTATTTTGGAGAAGGATTAAGGATGTATGCTCTTTTACAGCAAGTGACCTGGACCACATGTGCTGTACTGCAGAATGCTCTGGGGGACTTGTTAAAGCCCACTCTGGCTTCATCTGCCACCTTCACGTTAGATTAATGGTGGAAAAAGATGAATACAGCTAGCTGTTGAGCGTTATCTCCTTTTCCAAAGGTAGTAAAATGCTTAGTGCATAGCATACAGAATTCAGGTGATGTGGAGCATCTTTAACTGTTCCTACAAGCTAAAGAGGAATTCATGTAGAAATGAGCTTGGGCCTTAAGTGTGTTGGTAAACCAAATGTATTCACGCTCCGATACATTTTAGCAAAGAATTGAAGTTGGATGCTTCAGAGTATCATAGAGTTCAGTCTTCATTACAGTATCAGTTGCTGCTTTTTGTGGAATTAGATGTCTTCGCAGAAAGAAGCATCAAGTACAGGCGAACACTCAGGTTCAAAGCCTCGGTATTGCCAGCGGTTCTAAAAATGGTTAAGCCTATTTATCTTCTTCTTTTTTGGCGGAACCATTTTTAGAGCTTCTGAAGGCTATTAAACACTTCCAGAGAGGCACATGGGAACAGACAATCTTCAAAATAAAATCTAAGCTGTTGTTTCTGATTTTACCCATCAAAACTCTATTCTTAGCCATGTTGCAAGATGGGCTGTACAGAGAAGCCTTACTGTAGTGAGAATGTGAGTGCAAAATGCAGTGAAGGATGTTAATTACTGCATATTTTACCTAGCTTTATATCTTCAGTTGGTGGATTGTGTTCTGTATTTCAGACAGCTTTGAAAACAAACACATCCCTTTCATTGAAAAATAGGTTTATATTATCCAAACTGAAGAGTATTAACATTCCAGATAGACTAAATATTCTGTGTTCTGTGTTATCTGGGATCCACAGAGCTTAGGAAGGACTAGAGGGGGAAAAAAGTAGCAAAAAAAGTCTGTCTGCTTTTGTTAAAGAAACACTAATAAACATATATAACCCCCCCCCTCCTACCACTTTCTCATATATGGAGAGCTTCAGTGAGCAGGTAGGCAAGTGAAATGAGGTGTGTTGACCTCTTTGGGAGCAAACAGCAAAGCTCAGAAGTGTTTTCAATGGAGGTGTTCATGCTTAACATCATTCAGGTTTTTTAATCAGCGGGTAGTTTCTGTCAGAGTCAAAACAATAGCTGAAACCCAAACAATGTCAGCTCTACAGTCAGTTTATTATGGGATTATGATAGATCTGCAATGTTATCTTAAGGCTACTATTAACTGTTAATTGAATTTGATTCTACTTAGTTTTAATATAAACACTTTTCTGCTAAGTGTTTCACAGAACAAAGGGAAAAATGTGTTTGTATACATAGACACAGAGGCAGTTTTAGTGATGTCTGATCTAACACTACATCAGGGGGAAACAGCTGGGATTTAATGAACCCAAAGCTAGCAGAAGTTCATAACTAGGACTTTGTTACTGATGCTGTAGGAAGGGTTTAAGAAAGGCTGTCTCACCCTGCACACATGGCTTCAGAATTTAACAGCTGAAGTAGGTCGTGCCAGCAAGGAGGGTTGTGTCTGCGAAGCTTCAGAGCTGGGTCTCCGAGTTCTGTGTAACTGCGTCATTAAAACACAGCATTTGGTTGAACATGCCTCGGCAGAGGTCCTGCAGCTACCTAATATCTCTGTGCAGAAATCCCACCCTTTTGGTGAGAGGTATGTGTGTGCGCTAGAAGATCAAGCCAAGGATCTTCCCCTTGAGACAGGCCAAGGTTCATCATACCGTGACTGCATGCATATCATGGGTCCAGCACCTCCGGAGTGGTCTGGAACTGCTTTAATGATGCTGTGATTTAATGATATCACTTGATCATTCTAGGGAGGGGGAGACAGGTACAGGCAAAGACTCTGGTTTGATGCCTTTTACTGGCAGTGGTTCTAAAAATACTTAAACCTACTTAATTTTATGTTTCTGGCAGAACCATTGTTTTTGAGATTCTGAAGATTCCTTTGTGCCAAGGGCAGCCATGTGATGTGTGGCATAGCCTCTTGCACCTGCTCACTCTTCATTTCTAAACCACCACAGTGTTTTGAAATCCATACGTTATCTCTTGCTCCAAACCCCCTAACACAACTAGAAACCAAAAAAGCTGCAGCTCAGCCCCCAGCTCTTATAAGTGTGAATTTTGTAGAACACTAAGGAGCTTATTGTGAATTAACTCAAGATGCATAAAAATTAGTATTTGCTGCTACCAAGACTTATAGGCTTCTACCTTAGGAGCTACCAGAAGTGAAGAGACAAGCTAAGGGTTGGGTTTTCCTGCCTTTTGAAGGTCAGTGAGACCTTGGTAGTGAAATAAAGCATCCATAAAGTGTGACTGTGTGTGACTCCAACCACAGAGGCATATTCGTTGGTACGAATGCGGTGTTGTTAAAGACCTGGAGCCAGAACATGTTACTCATGACCATCTGCTGAATAATAATGTTGCAGTAGATATGGTCTTCATATAAGCAACCATAGGAATGCTTTAATTCTGTATATCTTAACTGTTAGCCTGAAGATGAACCAGAAAGCAAGCAGGGTGGTTGCAGCTGGAAAACTTGGCTAAAGAAGATCTTTTCCTTTCTGCGTAAATGCACTGGCATCAAGTGTTACTCAAAATGAAATAATATTTTTCTAAAAGGTGTGGTGTGCAATAAAGGTTACCAGTGGAGTATGGAGCCTGACTTGCTTAATGTGGATCAACTGGCATCAGTAGAGGGGCAGGGCTAATGACAAAATTGGGAGGCATCCTAAATATAGAAGAGAATCAGGATATTGTACAGAAATAACTGAGATGACATTGAAAACTGGGCTAATAGAAGTGGAATCACATTCAAAATGCATAATCGAAGGTCATGTCTTCTAAGTGAATAATAGCAGAGTTCTGTAAAATAAGAACTTGCAACAGGATCCTCATTATAGATAAATAGTACTTGGGTGATCATGGGATGTGCTTTAGCAGTCCCCGTGATATGCATAAAAACAAGTGAGCAGAATTTTCTGCTCTGTCAATGTGAGTTTATCATTTCTGAACAGTTTTAACAAGTAAGGTGAAGAGATTTACGTAAGAGGGAGACATGAGAAGTATAGAGTATCCGTCCTTGGAGAGATACAGTATTTAGCAGATGTAAAAGAACTGGAGGCCAGTGGCTGCA
Organism: Psilopsiagon aymara; assembly: GCA_024733675.1. NCBI lineage: Eukaryota > Metazoa > Chordata > Aves > Psittaciformes > Psittacidae > Psilopsiagon > Psilopsiagon aymara. The sequence continues at coordinate 5,097 of JANRGW010019130.1, read as the reverse complement.
GAAGAAAAAGATGGTACCAACAAATGCTGAATGAATTGAGGCTGAACGCTAGAAGAAGATATCTGATGGGCAGAGCATCCCAAGTCCGCTATAGCTTTCCAAGGAGAGGAGTGGCAAAAAAATGCAGGTATTTCCTTAATGAGGGACTTCATGAAAGAAATTATTTTGTTTAGTTCCTATAACATCCCAAGGGAATTCCTTCTCAGATCTGTGCTTCCAAGAAACGTGTTAATGCCAGTAGCACTCTTAATGCTCTATTGAAACTATTTTCTTTCTGGGAAAAGTGTGGATGTTCACTGCTGCGCTCAAGATAATCTGCTCTTGGAGTAAAAGCCCATTGTGAGAAATGTTGCGATATGAGTATCTTGATACATAGGCTAAACGTGTAATGTTAAGAGAAGAAAATATTTAGCTAATGTATTAAATATGTCACCACAATAGCAGGTACAAAAGTCCTTCAGAAGAAGCTCAGAAAACCCCAAAGTCCAGGGAGGAAAATTTGGGAGGAAGTAGCTGGGTTACAGATACTCATTTCTAGATGATTAGCGCATTAGTTGCTGATCTGAGGAAGCTTATACATTCTCAAAAGCCTACTTTAGATTTTAGTACACTATCAACTGTTTTCTTCAATTCCGTATGGTCTCAAGATTACACCCATGAAACATCAGCTATATTTACCAAAATATTTTCAAATGTAGATGAGGGTTGCAACACGAGGAGATAGTTCAACGAAGGGAGCGTGTCTCTGGTGTTGACAGCTTTGCAGAATGATGTGAATGTGTGTGCACAATATTCAGAATTCTCATTGTAAGGAAAAAGAAAAAAAAAAAAAAAAGAAAAGATCTTACTCTTCCAAAAAAAGAAACCCACCCAAACCCCTAACCCTATCATTATGACAGATTTGGACTTAAAAATAGCATTTGTTCTTGTGCTGTAAATCGGAAAGTATCGAGGCTTTTCATGGTTGCAGCATATTCTATCACCATTGAAAACCAGTGTGGAAAAAACAACTGCATTGGGTTGCCACCTTTTGTTTTTGTGCAGAACATAAATATCTGGGAATCCAGGGGGGTTAAGCCCTATCGGAAGGAATAAGAAAAGCTTAAACAACAACAAAAAAAAATAAAACTATCTGAGTTCATTGTTGTATAATGTTCACTGCATAATGAAGGCTGCAAGTTTGACATTTTAATCATAGAATCATAGCATGGTCTGGGTTGGAACCCCCCCACCACAGGCAGGGACACCTTCCACTGGAGCAGCTTACTCCAAGCCCCTGTGTCCAACCTGGCCTTGAACACTGCCAGGGATGGGGCAGCCACAGCTTCTCTGGGCACCCTGTGCCAGCGCCTCAGCACCCTCATAGAGGGGAACTTCTAATAGCTAATCTAAATCTCCCCTCTCTCAGTCTAGAGCCATTACCCCTTGTCTTATCCCCACATACCCTTGCCAAAAGGTCCTCTCCAGCTTTCTTGTCAGCCCCTTTAGGCACTAATAAGTGCATAAAAGAAGTGTTCAGATTGATGAGAATACAGTGATTGCCTAACCTCTCCCCAAACCCGCTCATGGTGCTACCTCCTGTACAACCTCCCTTCTCTCACCCGACAGGTTCTGGCATGGAAACAGCCAAACGTAAAGCCATGCAGGTAGGTCTGGAGGCTCTGAAGAGTTGTGAGAGTTAAAACAATACCCTTAAAGTAGTGCTTCTGCTGAAGATCTGCAGTGTTATCCCATGTCTTGGATGAATATCTGGATAATTAGATGTGCGAACAACAGAAATGCAGCAACCTGTTTGAGGTTGCATGGTAGAGATTTAGCAGAAGTGTTGGTTCTTTAGAGAAACGATGGTCTACTAAGTCCTCTGCCAAAGCAGAAAGTGCTTGCTTTGGGTCACAACCGTGGTGCAGAAGTAGTCAGATTTGAATTTGCTTTTCACTGAGTGATTTAAGATATTCAGTAATTGTAGTGTCCAAGAAAATAATGGGGTAACTTGGTCTTGAAGTGCTTAAGAAATGATTCTTGAATGTGATCAGACTAGAAGTGCCACCTCTCCCAATGTCCTGTATCCAACAGCAGCCAAGAACAGGCCAGCTCTGTGCAGTATTTCTAATACTTCTAGCCCTCAGGTATTCTCAGAGTATGGCGTTCTGAACCTGATGCAGTTTCTGTGTTGCACTCAGTTATATATATATCTACACACACACACATATACATATATATATATAAATACAATATATTTTCTTTCCCTGGAAGCCTGGTTGGTGCTCCTTTTTACTCCTATGAACTTAGGTCTTTGCACTCTCATCTTGGAAGGAGGAAGGTTTCTAAGACAATGCACCAGGATAAAGTCTTTGGTAAAAAGCAGACAAAAGCAGTAGCTGGCATTTTTAACCACATTTTTGACCAGGCTTACAGATATTTAGGCTAGAAACATTGTCATTCTGGGTGATAAGGTAAAGATGTCCTGGTGGTTTTGATTATGATAGTTAACATTATGCACACAGCTATATTTTAAGGCTAAGTATGCGCATGTGTGCAGTCTTAATATCAAGGGTAAATTTGAGTAATTATAGCTCATAATTTGTCTACGTTGCAGCTATTTTTGAAAGTTAAATAATTGCTATCGGAGGGAGTGGTAATTTATGGCAAGAGAAAACGCTCTCGCCTCATCTTATCTGGAGGGTGGTGGGTGTAATCCTGAAGCTGGTCCTGTTTGCTGCTTCCCTAAAATATGCGCTGCTGCTCTGTGTAGTCACGTTCTGGTGACTGAAAAGATTCATAGCAGTGTGGGTATTTTCTTAGTAAATGAAATTACCATAGTGCAGAGCATTTGTAAAAGATTTAAGTAAGTGGGAATATTTGGGTACATTTTCCAAATATTTCCAGATATTTCATTCTGACAGAAAATAACATTTTGTAATAAATTTTCAGTTGCTAATAATATGCCAGAGAATAGAGATACTCCTTTTAAACTGATCTAGGTTGCCATAGTTAGGGGAAGACAGCAGCTCATTGAAGTAGTAAGCCATTTTTAAGGAGCAATGCCTGTTTAGTAACGTAACAATGTTCTGTAAATGATGAGCTTGAAATGTGGGCATAGCCTTTGAGAAGATGAATGTCATGAGAAAGAGCTGATAGAATTATAACTTCAAACACGTTCCTGTTTATGTTGAATGTATTATTAAATGTCATTTGTTTAAAAAAGGAATTCAATTCATAATGGATCTAGTATAAACAAATAATGGTTTTATATTACTTAGGCTCTATTTGATTTTTGTTCCATGATGGCATTTCAGAATTAAGGTTCTATTATTTATTAGCTAGAAAGAAGGATGGGGAATACCTCCTATCATGTGTTTAACTCTGAAATCCATGGAAGTTCAGAAGGTGGCTGAACATTATGGATTTAAAATACTCACTGACTCTCTGCAAGTGTGAAAGTATGCTTCCAGGAAATGCTGGATGTTTTACTATGAAAGAAATACTTGGAAGTTCTGACAAGACCTCACCCATGGGAAGATTGCCTGAGAGCACCATGAATGTGGCATTGTTGAGGATTAAAGCTAATTTTAGGACAGCCTTCTTGCGCTGTTGGTGTGGTGTAGTCAAGGTGCAGAGTCTGAGTAGTAAGGAGTTTCAGGAGCTTGTAATTGCAAACTGCAGTAAACAGGATCCCAGTATTCTCCAGCACCTATACATGAGTTTGGAAAAGCTCCCCTTGATGTATTTCTCAGTAGTGGAAAGTATCCTTGCAGGAATATGCTTTACCACATGTGTAGCTTCAGTCCTTCAAGTCCAAGGGGATTCATTGTATTCCAAAGTTCAAGCTAATACTTAGAAGTTATTGAGCAGACATAAAATTTTGATGAGCAGTGTCAGTCTATCAGGTTAGACACTTGCCTTCTCCTTTAAAGTAAAGTTTCCATCATCCTAAACATACTAGAAATCTCTGTGTACTCCTGGAATGGTGACTGCTGAAGTCTGACTAGTTAAGGACTTAATTTGCTGTAAATATTCCCCTATGTTAGGTAATCTGGTTTTATTACTTTTAACACCAAAATCAGCAACATATTGGAAGGAATAAATTACAAAGCAAGGAGAAGTCTAGAAAGTAATTATTATGGATATGGCAGTGAATTCTTTAACCAGCACTTCAATGGTGGGTTTTTTTTCCTCCTTTTTTGTTACTTTCAGCTATGCTTTATAAAACATGTTTATAGACTATGTCAGCAATGTTCTTCCTCAGTTGCTGTTGCAAAGACTATTTTCGCAGTTTATCACAAAATGCCAGATTTGCTCAGCATGTAATTTAATCTTATGCTTGGAAGCATCCCCATTACTTGGTTATCATGAAATTATTCTTTAATAAAAATGTATGCTTTGTGATCTATATTTTATTAATTTGGTGAGTCTGTTTATCGATTGTTGCAGATGCCATGAATGTATAATTTGTCACAGTTATCGGTTGCCTGTCAGCACTTCATAGCACCACAGTGTTCTTGGCTCTTGGGGGCACCTTAGAAATAAGCCTTTCTTGATCTGTGAGAGAAAAGCTTTCTCCTGTAAATTATCATCAAGACTTGTGTTGATATTGGGTTTATCACTTCACGGCGTGTATTATCCTGTATTAGCCAAACGCTGTGACCAAATTAATAACATGGCCTGTTCAGGCAAGAGTGTTCAGCAAGTACAATTTAGTGATTTTAAATGCTGGGGGTGAGGTCGGGAGCACAACATTACAAATGGGAGGCACGGGTTTTCTTACTGTTTAGTTCACTCTACGCTTAGGAATTATTGGGGTCATGAGACTGGAAAAACAAATGAAAAATCTGAGGGTTTTTTATCCCCTCTTTTACAGTTTATGGTTTTCTGCTGTAATTTATGGCAATCATGAGTTTTGTTGATTGAAAAGCTTATTTTTGGGGCAAATGTTAATAATGGAATCACAGAATCACAGAGTGGTTTGGGTTGAAGGGACCTTAAAGCTCATCTAGTTCCAGCCCCCTGCCACGGGCAGGGACACCTTCCATAGAGCAGGATGCTCCAAGCCCCATCCAACCTGGCCTTGAGCACTGCCAGGGATGGGGCAGCCACAGC